>JBBBDQ010025594.1:0-131578 GCA_037127315.1 Ascarosepion bandense
TGGTTTCATTTAAAATTGATTCTGAGCAATATCAATGAGTGTACTGAAAGCCCGAAAATTGCGCATTTAGTGTATTTTCATGCATATCAAGATTAATGATGATTCTTATGTAAATTGATGTGTAGAATCATATGGTCTCATTTAAAATTTATCCTGAGCAATATAAATGAGTGTGCTGAAAGCCCGAAAATTGCGCATTTAGTGTATTTTCATGCATATCAAGATTAATGCTGATTCTTATGTAAATTGATGTGTAGAATAATATGGTTTCAATTAAAATTGATTCTGAGCAATATAAATGAGTGTACTGAAAGCCCGAAAATTGCGCATTTAGTGTATTTTCATGCATATCAAGATTAATGCTGATTCTTATGTAAATTGATGTGTAGAATCATATGGTCTCATTTAATATTGATTCTGAGCAATATAAATGAGTGTACTGAAAGCCGGAAAATTGCGCATTTAGTGTATTTTCATGCATATCAAGATTAATGCTGATTCTTATGTAAATGTATGTGTAGAATCATATGGTTTCGTTTAAAATTGATTCTGAGCAATATAAATGAGTGTACTGAAAGCCAGAAAATTGCGCATTTAGTGTATTTTCATGCATATCAAGATTAATGCTGATTCTTATGTAAATTGATGTGTAGAATCATATGGTCTCATTTAAAATTGATTATGATCAATATAAATGAGTGTGCTGAAAGCCCGAATATAGCGCATTTAGTGTATTTTCATGCATATCAAGATTAATGCTGATTCTTATGTAAATTGATGTGTAGAATAATATGGTCTCTTTTAAAATTGACTCCGAGCGACATAAATGAGTGTAATGAAAGCCCGAAAATTGCGCATTTAGTGTATTTTCATGCATATCAAGATTAATGCTGATTCTTATGTAAATTGATGTGAAGAATCATATGGTTTCATTTAAAATTGATTCTGAGCAATATAAATGAGTGTACTGAAAGCACGAAAATTACGCATTTAGTGTATTTTCATGCATATCAAGATGAATGCTGATTCTTATGTAAATGGATGTGTAGAAGCATATGGTTTCGTTTAAAATTGGTTCTGAGCAATATAAATGAGTGTAATGAAAGCCCGAAAATTGCGCATTTAGTGTATTTTCATGCATATCAAGATTAATGCTGATTCTTATGTAAATTGATGTGTAGAATCATATGGTCTCATTTAAAATTGATTCTGAGCAATATAAATGAGTGTGCTGAAAGCTGGAAAATTGCGCATTTAGTGTATTTTCATGCATATCAAGATTAATGCTGATTCTTATGTAAATTGATGTGAAGAATCATTTGGTTTCAATTAAAATTGATTCTGAGCAATATAAATGAGTGTACTGAAAGCCGGAAAATTGCGCATTTAGTGTATTTTCATGCATATCAAGATTAATGCTGATTCTTATGTAAATGTATGTGTAGAATCATATGGTTTCATTTAAAATTGATTCTGAGCAATATCAATGAGTGTACTGAAAGCCCGAAAATTGCGCATTTAGTGTATTTTCATGCATATCAAGATTAATGATGATTCTTATGTAAATTGATGTGTAGAATCATATGGTCTCATTTAAAATTTATCCTGAGCAATATAAATGAGTGTGCTGAAAGCCCGAAAATTGCGCATTTAGTGTATTTTCATGCATATCAAGATTAATGCTGATTCTTATGTAAATTGATGTGTAGAATAATATGGTTTCAATTAAAATTGATTCTGAGCAATATAAATGAGTGTACTGAAAGCCCGAAAATTGCGCATTTAGTGTATTTTCATGCATATCAAGATTAATGCTGATTCTTATGTAAATTGATGTGTAGAATCATATGGTCTCATTTAATATTGATTCTGAGCAATATAAATGAGTGTACTGAAAGCCGGAAAATTGCGCATTTAGTGTATTTTCATGCATATCAAGATTAATGCTGATTCTTATGTAAATGTATGTGTAGAATCATATGGTTTCGTTTAAAATTGATTCTGAGCAATATAAATGAGTGTACTGAAAGCCAGAAAATTGCGCATTTAGTGTATTTTCATGCATATCAAGATTAATGCTGATTCTTATGTAAATTGATGTGTAGAATCATATGGTCTCATTTAAAATTGATTATGATCAATATAAATGAGTGTGCTGAAAGCCCGAATATAGCGCATTTAGTGTATTTTCATGCATATCAAGATTAATGCTGATTCTTATGTAAATTGATGTGTAGAATCATATGGTCTCATTTAAAATTGATTCTGTTCAATATAAATGAGTGTACTGAAAGACCAAAATCTGCGCATTTAGTGTATTTTCATGCATATCAAGATTAATGCTGATTCTTATGTAAATTGATGTGTAGAATCATATGGTTTCATTTAAAATTGATTCTGAGCAATATAAATGAGTATACTGAAAGCCCGAAAATTGTGCATTTAGTGTATTTTCATGCATATCAAGATTAATGCTGATTCTTATGTAAATTGGTGTGTAGAATTATATGGTCTCATTTAAAATGGATTCTGATCAATATAAATGAGTGTACTGAATGACCAAAAACTGCGCATTGAGTGTATTTTCATGCATATCAAGATTAATGATGATTCTTATGTAAATTGATGTGTAGAATCATACGGTCTCATTTAAAATTGATTCTGAGCAATATAAATGAGTGTACTGAAAGCAAGAAAATTGCGCATTTGTGTATTTTCATGCATATCAAGATTAATGCTGATTCTTATGTAAATTGATGTGTAGAATCATACGGTCTCATTCAAAATTGATTCTAAGCAATATAAATGAGTGTGCTGAAAGCCCGAAAATTGCGCATTTAGTGTATTTTCATGCATATAAAGATTAATGCTGATTCTTATGTAAATTTATGTGTAGATTCATATGGTCTCATTTAAAATTGATTCGGAGCAATATAAATGAGTGTGCTGAAAGCCCGAAAATTGCGCATTTAGTGCATTTTCATGCATATCAAGATTAATGCTGATTCTTATGTAAATTGATGTGAAGAATCATATAATCTCGTTTAAAATTGATTCTGAGCAATATAAATGTGTGTACTGAAAGCCCGAAAATTGCGCATTAATGTATTTTCATGCCTATTAAAATTAATGCTGATTCTTATGTAAATTGATGTGTACAATCATATGGTCTCATTTAAAATTGATTCTGAGCGATATAAATGAGTGTACTGAAAGCCCGAAAATTGCGCATTTAGTGTATTTTCATGCATATAAAGATTAATGCTGATTCTTATGTAAATTGATGTGTAGAATCATATGTTCTCATTTAATATTGATTCTAAGCAATATAAATGAATGTACTGAAAAACAGAAACTGCGCATTTAGTGTATTTTCATGCATATCAAGATTAATGCTGATTCTTATGTAAATTGATGTGTTGAATCATATGGTTTCATTTAACATTGATTCTGAGCAATATAAATGAGTGTACTGAAAGCCCTAAAATTGTGCATTAATGTATTTTCATGCATATCAAGATTAATGCTGACTCTTATGTAAATTGATGTGTAGAGTCATATGGTTTCATTTAAAATTGATTCTGATCAATATAAATGAGTGTACTGAAAGCCCGAAAATTGCGCATTTAGTGTATTTTCATGCATATCAAGATTAATGCAGATTCTTATGTAAATTGATGTGGAGAATCATATGGTCTCATTTAAAATTGATTCTGATCAATATAAATGAGTGTACTGAAAGACCAAAAACTGCGCATTTATTGTATTTTCATGCACATCAAGATTAATGCTGATTCTTATGTAAATTGATGTGTAGAATCATACGGTCTCATTTCAAATTGATTCTGATCAATATAAATGAGTGTACTGAAAGCCCGAAAATTGCGCATTTAATGTATTCTCATGCATATCAAGATTAAAGCTGATTCTTATGTAAATTGATGTGTAGAATCATATGGTCTCATTTAAAATTGATTCTGAGCAATATGAATGAGTGTACTGAAAGCCCGAAAATTGCGCATTTAGTGTATTTTCATGCATATCAAGATTAATGCTGATTCTTATGTAAATTTATGTGTAGATTCATATGGTCTCATTTAAAATTGATTCTGAGCAATATAAATGAGTGTACTGAAAGCAAGAAAATTGCGCATTTAGTGCATTTTCATGCATATCAAGATTAATGCTGATTCTTATGTAAATTTATTTGTAGATTCATATGGTCTCATTTAAAATTGATTCTGAGCAATATAAATGAGTGTACTGAAAGCCCGAAAATTGCGCATTTAGTGTATTTTCATGCATATCAAGATTAATGCTGATTCTTATGTAAATTGATGTGTATAATCATATGGTTTCATTTAAAATTGATTCTGAGCGATATAAATGAGTTTACTGAAAGCCCGAAAATTGCGCATTAATGTATTTTCATGCATATAAAGATTAATGCTGATTCTTATGTAAATTGATGTGTAGCGTCATATGGTTTCATTTAAAATTGATTCTGAGCAATATAAATGAGTGTAATGAAAGCCCGAAAATTGCGCATTTAGTGTATTTTCATGCATATCAAGATTAATGCAGATTCTTATGTAAATTGATGTGTAGAATCATATAATCTCATTTAAAATTGATTCTGAGCAATATACATGTGTGTACTGAAAGCCCGAAAATTGCGCATTAATGTATTTTCATGCCTATTAAAATTAATGCTGATTCTTATGTAAATTGATGTGTACAATCATATGGTCTCATTTAAATTGATTCTGAGCGATATAAATGAGTGTACTGAAAGCCCGAAAATTGCGCATTTAGTGTATTTTCATGCATATAAAGATTAATGCTGATTCTTATGTAAATTGATGTGTAGAATCATATGTTCTCATTTAATATTGATTCTAAGCAATATAAATGAATGTACTGAAAAACAGAAACTGCGCATTTAGTGTATTTTCATGCATATCAAGATTAATGCAGATTCTTATGTAAATTGATGTGTTGAATCATATGGTTTCATTTAAAATTGATTCTGAGCAATATAAATGAGTGTACTGAAAGCCCTAAAATTGTGCATTAATGTATTTTCATGCATATCAAGATTAATGCTGACTCTTATGTAAATTGCTGTGTAGAGTCATATGGTTTCATTTAAAATTGATTCTGATCAATATAAATGAGTGTACTGAAAGCCCGAAAATTGCGCATTTAGTGTATTTTCATGCATATCAAGATTAATGCAGATTTTTATGTAAATTGATGTGTAGAATCATATGGTCTCATTTAAAATTGATTCTGATCAATATAAATGAGTGTACTGAAAGACCAAAACTGCGCATTTATTGTATTTTCATGCACATCAAGATTAATGCTGATTCTTATGTAAATTGATGTGTAGAATCATACGGTCTCATTTAAAATTGATTCTGATCAATATAAATGAGTGTACTTAAAGCCCGAAAATTGCGCATTTAATGTATTTTCATGCATATCAAGATTAATGCTGATTCTTATGTAAATTGATGTGTAGAATCATATGGTCTCATTTAAAATTGATTCTGAGCAATATGAATGAGTGTACTGAAAGCCCGAAAATTGCGCATTTAGTGTATTTTCATGCATATCAAGATTAATGCTGATTCGTATGTAAATTTATGTGTAGATTCATATGGTCTCATTTAAAATTGATTCTGAGCAATATAAATGAGTGTGCTGAAAGCCCGAAAATTGCGCATTTAGTGCATTTTCATGCATATCAAGATTAATGCTGATTCTTATGTAAATTTATTTGTAGATTCATATGGTCTCATTTAAAATTGATTCTGAGCAATATAAATGAGTGTACTGAAAGCCCGAAAATTGCGCATTTAGTGTATTTTCATGCATATCAAGATTAATGCTGATTCTTATGTAAATTGATGTGTATAATCATATGGTTTCATTTAAAATTGATTCTGAGCGATATAAATGAGTTTACTGAAAGCCCGAAAATTGCGCATTTAGTGTATTTTCATGCATATAAAGATTAATGCTGATTCTTATGTAAATTGATGTGTAGCGTCATATGGTTTCATTTAAAATTGATTCTGAGCAATATAAATGAGTGTAATGAAAGCCCGAAAATTGCGCATTTAGTGTATTTTCATGCATATCAAGATTAATGCAGATTCTTATGTAAATTGATGTGTAGAATCATATAATCTCATTTAAAATTGATTCTGAGCAATATACATGTGTGTACTGAAAGCCCGAAAATTGCGCATTAATGTATTTTCATGCCTATTAAAATTAATGCTGATTCTTATGTAAATTGATGTGTACAATCATATGGTCTCATTTAAATTGATTCTGAGCGATATAAATGAGTGTACTGAAAGCCCGAAAATTGCGCATTTAGTGTATTTTCATGCATATAAAGATTAATGCTGATTCTTATGTAAATTGATGTGTAGAATCATATGTTCTCATTTAATATTGATTCTAAGCAATATAAATGAATGTACTGAAAAACAGAAACTGCGCATTTAGTGTATTTTCATGCATATCAAGATTAATGCAGATTCTTATGTAAATTGATGTGTTGAATCATATGGTTTCATTTAAAATTGATTCTGAGCAATATAAATGAGTGTACTGAAAGCCCTAAAATTGTGCATTAATGTATTTTCATGCATATCAAGATTAATGCTGACTCTTATGTAAATTGCTGTGTAGAGTCATATGGTTTCATTTAAAATTGATTCTGATCAATATAAATGAGTGTACTGAAAGCCCGAAAATTGCGCATTTAGTGTATTTTCATGCATATCAAGATTAATGCAGATTTTTATGTAAATTGATGTGTAGAATCATATGGTCTCATTTAAAATTGATTCTGATCAATATAAATGAGTGTACTGAAAGACCAAAAACTGCGCATTTATTGTATTTTCATGCACATCAAGATTAATGCTGATTCTTATGTAAATTGATGTGTAGAATCATACGGTCTCATTTAAAATTGATTCTGATCAATATAAATGAGTGTACTTAAAGCCCGAAAATTGCGCATTTAATGTATTTTCATGCATATCAAGATTAATGCTGATTCTTATGTAAATTGATGTGTAGAATCATATGGTCTCATTTAAAATTGATTCTGAGCAATATGAATGAGTGTACTGAAAGCCCGAAAATTGCGCATTTAGTGTATTTTCATGCATATCAAGATTAATGCTGATTCGTATGTAAATTTATGTGTAGATTCATATGGTCTCATTTAAAATTGATTCTGAGCAATATAAATGAGTGTGCTGAAAGCCCGAAAATTGCGCATTTAGTGCATTTTCATGCATATCAAGATTAATGCTGATTCTTATGTAAATTTATTTGTAGATTCATATGGTCTCATTTAAAATTGATTCTGAGCAATATAAATGAGTGTACTGAAAGCCCGAAAATTGCGCATTTAGTGTATTTTCATGCATATCAAGATTAATGCTGATTCTTATGTAAATTGATGTGTATAATCATATGGTTTCATTTAAAATTGATTCTGAGCGATATAAATGAGTTTACTGAAAGCCCGAAAATTGCGCATTTAGTGTATTTTCATGCATATAAAGATTAATGCTGATTCTTATGTAAATTGATGTGTAGCGTCATATGGTTTCATTTAAAATTGATTCTGAGCAATATAAATGAGTGTAATGAAAGCCCGAAAATTGCGCATTTAGTGTATTTTCATGCATATCAAGATTAATGCTGACTCTTATGTAAATTGATGTGTAGAGTCATATGGTCTCATTTAAAATTGATTCTGATCAATATAAATGAGTGTACTGAAAGACCAAAAACTGCGCATTTAGTGTATTTTCATGCATATCAAGATTAATGCTGATTCTTATGTAAATTGATGTGTAGAATCATACGGCGGTCTCATTTAAAATTGATTCTGAGCAATATAAATGAGTGTACTGCAAGCCCGAAAATTGCGCATTTAATGTATTTTCATGCATATCAAGATTAATGCTGATTCTTATGTAAATTGATGTTTAGAATCATATGGTTTCATTTAAAATTGATTCTGAACAATATAAATGAGTGTACTGTAAGCCCGAAAATTGCGTAATTATTGTATTTTCATGCATATCAAGATTGATGCTGACTCTTATGTAAATTGATGTGTAGAATCATATGGTCTCATTTAAAATTGATTCTGAGCAATATGAATGAGTGTACTGAATGCCCGAAAATTGGGCATTTAGTGTATTTTCATGCATATCAAGATTAATGCTGATTCTTATGTAAATTTATGTGTAGATTCATATGGTCTCATTTAAAATTGATTCTGAGCAATATAAATGAGTGTGCTGAAAGCCCGAAAATTGCGCATTTAGTGCATTTCCATGCATATCAAGATTAATGCTGATTCTTATGTAAATTTATTTGTAGAATCATATGGTCTCATTTAAAATTGATTCTGTTCAATATAAATGAGTGTACTGAAAGACCAAAATCTGCGCATTTAGTGTATTTTCATGCATATCTAGATTAATTCTGATTCTTATGTAAATTGATGTGTAGAATCATATGGTTTCATTTAAAATTGATTCTGAGCAATATAAATGAGTATACTGAAAGCCCGAAAATTGTGCATTTAGTGTATTTTCATGCATATCAAGATTAATGCTGATTCTTATGTAAATTGGTGTGTAGAATTATATGGTCTCATTTACAATTGATTCTGATCAATATTGAATGACCAAAAACTGCGCATTGAGTGTATTTTCATGCATATCAAGATTAATGATGATTCTTATGTAAATTGATGTGTAGAATCATACGGTCTCATTTAAAATTGATTATGAGCAATATAAATGAGTGTACTGAAAGCAAGAAAATTGCGCATTTAGTGTATTTTCATGCATATCAAGGTTAATGCTGATTCTTATGTAAATTGATGTGTAGAATCATACGGTCTCATTCAAAATTGATTCTGAGCAATATAAATGAGTGTACTGAAAGTCCGAAAATTGCGCATTTAGTGTATTTTCATGCATATCAAGATTAATGCTGATTCTTATGTAAATTGATGTGTATAATCATATGGTTTCATTTAAAATTGATTCTGAGCAATATGAATGAGTGTACTGAAAGCCCGAAAATTGCGCATTTAGTGTATTTTCATGCATATCAAGATTAATGCTGATTCTTATGTAAATTGATGTGTAGATTCATAGGGTCTCATTTAAAATTGATTCGGAGCAATATAAATGAGTGTGCTGAAAGCCCGAAAATTGCGCATTTAGTGCATTTTCATGCATATCAAGATTAATGCTGATTCTTATGTAAATTGATGTGTAGAATCATATGTTCTCATTTAATATTGATTCTAAGCAATATAAATGAATGTACTGAAAAACAGAAACTGCGCATTTAGTGTATTTTCATGCATATCAAGATTAATGCAGATTCTTATGTAAATTGATGTGTTGAATCATATGGTTTCATTTAAAATTGATTCTGAGCAATATAAATGAGTGTACTGAAAGCCCTAAAATTGTGCATTAATGTATTTTCATGCATATCAAGATTAATGCTGACTCTTATGTAAATTGATGTGTAGAGTCATATGGTTTCATTTAAAATTGATTCTGATCAATATAAATGAGTGTACTGAAAGCCCGAAAATTGCGCATTTAGTGTATTTTCATGCATATCAAGATTAATGCAGATTTTTATGTAAATTGATGTGTAGAATCATATGGTCTCATTTAAAATTGATTCTGATCAATATAAATGAGTGTACTGAAAGACCAAAAACTGCGCATTTATTGTATTTTCATGCACATCAAGATTAATGCTGATTCTTATGTAAATTGATGTGTAGAATCATACGGTCTCATTTAAAATTGATTCTGATCAATATAAATGAGTGTACTTAATGCCCGAAAATTGCGCATTTAATGTATTTTCATGCATATCAAGATTAATGCTGATTCTTATGTAAATTGATGTGTAGAATCATATGGTCTCATTTAAAATTGATTCTGAGCAATATGAATGAGTGTACTGAAAGCCCGAAAATTGCGCATTTAGTGTATTTTCATGCATATCAAGATTAATGCTGATTCGTATGTAAATTTATGTGTAGATTCATATGGTCTCATTTAAAATTGATTCTGAGCAATATAAATGAGTGTGCTGAAAGCCCGAAAATTGCGCATTTAGTGCATTTTCATGCATATCAAGATTAATGCTGATTCTTATGTAAATTTATTTGTAGATTCATATGGTCTCATTTAAAATTGATTCTGAGCAATATAAATGAGTGTACTGAAAGCCCGAAAATTGCGCATTTAGTGTATTTTCATGCATATCAAGATTAATGCTGATTCTTATGTAAATTGATGTGTATAATCATATGGTTTCATTTAAAATTGATTCTGAGCGATATAAATGAGTTTACTGAAAGCCCGAAAATTGCGCATTTAGTGTATTTTCATGCATATAAAGATTAATGCTGATTCTTATGTAAATTGATGTGTAGCGTCATATGGTTTCATTTAAAATTGATTCTGAGCAATATAAATGAGTGTAATGAAAGCCCGAAAATTGCGCATTTAGTGTATTTTCATGCATATCAAGATTAATGCTGACTCTTATGTAAATTGATGTGTAGAGTCATATGGTCTCATTTAAAATTGATTCTGATCAATATAAATGAGTGTACTGAAAGACCAAAAACTGCGCATTTAGTGTATTTTCATGCATATCTAGATTAATGCTGATTCTTATGTAAATTGATGTGTAGAATCATACGGCGGTCTCATTTAAAATTGATTCTGAGCAATATAAATGAGTGTACTGCAAGCCCGAAAATTGCGCATTTAATGTATTTTCATGCATATCAAGATTAATGCTGATTCTTATGTAAATTTATGTGTAGATTCATATGGTCTCATTTAAAATTGATTCTGAGCAATATAAATGAGTGTGCTGAAAGCCCGAAAATTGCGCATTTAGTGCATTTTCATGCATATCAAGATTAATGCTGATTCTTATGTAAATTTATTTGTAGATTCATATGGTCTCATTTAAAATTGATTCTGAGCAATATA
Source organism: Ascarosepion bandense (assembly GCA_037127315.1). NCBI lineage: Eukaryota > Metazoa > Mollusca > Cephalopoda > Sepiida > Sepiidae > Ascarosepion > Ascarosepion bandense. Next base: position 11,100 of record JBBBDQ010025594.1, read on the forward strand.
AATGAGTGTACTGAAAGCCCGAAAATTGCGCATTTAGTGTATTTTCATGCATATCAAGATTAATGCTGATTCTTATGTAAATTGATGTGTATAATCATATGGTTTCATTTAAAATTGATTCTGAGCGATATAAATGAGTTTACTGAAAGCCCGAAAATTGCGCATTTAGTGTATTTTCATGCATATAAAGATTAATGCTGATTCTTATGTAAATTGATGTGTAGCGTCATATGGTTTCATTTAAAATTGATTCTGAGCAATATAAATGAGTGTAATGAAAGCCCGAAAATTGCGCATTTAGTGTATTTTCATGCATATCAAGATTAATGCTGACTCTTATGTAAATTGATGTGTAGAGTCATATGGTCTCATTTAAAATTGATTCTGATCAATATAAATGAGTGTACTGAAAGACCAAAAACTGCGCATTTAGTGTATTTTCATGCATATCTAGATTAATGCTGATTCTTATGTAAATTGATGTGTAGAATCATACGGCGGTCTCATTTAAAATTGATTCTGAGCAATATAAATGAGTGTACTGCAAGCCCGAAAATTGCGCATTTAATGTATTTTCATGCATATCAAGATTAATGCTGATTCTTATGTAAATTGATGTTTAGAATCATATGGTTTCATTTAAAATTGATTCTGAACAATATAAATGAGTGTACTGTAAGCCCGAAAATTGCGTAATTATTGTATTTTCATGCATATCAAGATTGATGCTGACTCTTATGTAAATTGATGTGTAGAATCATATGGTCTCATTTAAAATTGATTCTGAGCAATATGAATGAGTGTACTGAATGCCCGAAAATTGGGCATTTAGTGTATTTTCATGCATATCAAGATTAATGCTGATTCTTATGTAAATTTATGTGTAGATTCATATGGTCTCATTTAAAATTGATTCTGAGCAATATAAATGAGTGTGCTGAAAGCCCGAAAATTGCGCATTTAGTGCATTTCCATGCATATCAAGATTAATGCTGATTCTTATGTAAATTTATTTGTAGATTCATATGGTCTCATTTAAAATTGATTATGATCAATATAAATGAGTGTGCTGAAAGCCCGAATATTGCGCATTTAGTGTATTTTCATGCATATCAAGATTAATGCTGATTCTTATGTAAATTGATGTGTAGAATCATATGGTCTCATTTAAAATTGATTCTGTTCAATATAAATGAGTGTACTGAAAGACCAAAATCTGCGCATTTAGTGTATTTTCATGCATATCTAGATTAATTCTGATTCTTATGTAAATTGATGTGTAGAATCATATGGTTTCATTTAAAATTGATTCTGAGCAATATAAATGAGTATACTGAAAGCCCGAAAATTGTGCATTTAGTGTATTTTCATGCATATCAAGATTAATGCTGATTCTTATGTAAATTGGTGTGTAGAATTATATGGTCTCATTTACAATTGATTCTGATCAATATAAATGAGTGTACTGAATGACCAAAAACTGCGCATTGAGTGTATTTTCATGCATATCAAGATTAATGATGATTCTTATGTAAATTGATGTGTAGAATCATACGGTCTCATTTAAAATTTATTATGAGCAATATAAATGAGTGTACTGAAAGCAAGAAAATTGCGCATTTAGTGTATTTTCATGCATATCAAGATTAATGCTGATTCTTATGTAAATTGATGTGTAGAATCATACGGTCTCATTCAAAATTGATTCTGAGCAATATAAATGAGTGTACTGAAAGTCCGAAAATTGCGCATTTAGTGTATTTTCATGCATATCAAGATTAATGCTGATTCTTATGTAAATTGATGTGTATAATCATATGGTTTCATTTAAAATTGATTCTGAGCAATATGAATGAGTGTACTGAAAGCCCGAAAATTGCGCATTTAGTGTATTTTCATGCATATCAAGATTAATGCTGATTCTTATGTAAATGGATGTGTAGATTCATAGGGTCTCATTTAAAATTGATTCGGAGCAATATAAATGAGTGTGCTGAAAGCCCGAAAATTGCGCATTTAGTGCATTTTCATGCATATCAAGATTAATGCTGATTCTTATGTAAATTGATGTGTAGAATCATATGTCTCATTTAATATTGATTCTAAGCAATATAAATGAATGTACTGAAAGACAGAAACTGCGCATTTAGTGTATTTTCATGCATATCAAGATTAATGCTGATTCTTATCTAAATTGATGTGTAGAATCATATGGTTTCATTTAAAATTGATTCTGAGCAATATAAAAGATTGTACTGAAAGCCCTAAAATTGCGCATTTAGTGTATTTTCATGCATATCAAGATTAATGCTGATTCTTATGTAAATTGATGTGTAGAGTCATATGGTTTCATTTAAAATTGATTCTGAGCAATATAAATGAGTGTACTGAAAGCCCGAAAATTCGCATTTAGTGTATTTTCATGCATATCAAGATTAATGCAGATTCTTATGTAAATTTATATGTAGATTCATATGGTCTCATTTAAAATTGATTCGGAGCAATATAAATGAGTGTACTGAAAGCCCGAAAATTGCGCATTTAGTGTATTTTCATGCATATCAAGATTAATGCTGATTCTTATGTAAATTGATGTGTAGAATCATATGATCTCATTTAAAATTGATTCTGAGCAATATAAATGTGTGTACTGAAAGCCCGAAAATTGCGCATTAATGTATTTTCATGCCTATTAAAATTAATGCTGATTCTTATGTAAATTGATGTGTAGAATCATATGGTCTCATTGAAAATTGATTCTGAGCAATATAAATGAGTGTACTGAAAGCCCGAAAATTGCGCATTTAGTGTATTTTCATGCCTATCAAGATTAATGCTGATTCTTATGTAAATTGATGTGTAGAATCATATGGTCTCATTTAATATTGATTCTAAGCAATATAAATGAATGTACTGAAAGACAGAAACTGCGCATTTAGTGTATTTTCATGCATATCAAGATTAATGCTGATTCTTATGTAAATTGATGTGTAGAATCATATGGTTTCATTTAAAATTGATTCTGAGCAATATAAATGAGTGTACTGAAAGCCCTATAATTGCGCATTTAGTGTATTTTCATGCATATCAAGATTAATGCTGATTCTTATGTAAATTGATGTGTAGAGTCATATGGTTTCATTTAAAATTGATTCTGAGCAATATAAATGAGTGTACTGAAAGCCCGAAAATTGCGCATTTAGTGTATTTTCATGCATATCAAGATTAATGCAGATTCTTATGTAAATTGATGTGTAGAATCATATGGTCTCATTTAAAATTTATTCTGATCAATATAAATGAGTGTACTGAAAGACCAAAAACTGCGCATTTAGTGTATTTTCATGCATATCAAGATTAATGCTGATTCTTATGTAAATTGATGTGTAGAATCATACGGTCTCATTTAAAATTGATTCTGAGCAATATAAATGAGTGTACTGAAAGCCCGAAAATTGCGCATTTAGTGCATTTTCATGCATATCAAGATTAATGCTGATTCTTATGTAAATTGATGTGTAGAATCATATGGTCTCATTTAAAATTGATTCTGAGCAATATGAATGAGTGTACTGAAAGCCCGAAAATTGCGCATTTAGTGTATTTTCATGCATATCAAGATTAATGCTGATTCTTATGTAAATTTATGTGTAGATTCATATGGTCTCATTTAAAATTGATTCTGAGCAATATAAATGAGTGTGCTGAAAGCCCGAAAATTGCGCATTTAGTGCATTTTCATGCATATCAAGATTAATGCTGATTCTTATGTAAATTTATTTGTAGATTCATATCGTCTCATTTAAAATTGATTCGGAGCAATATAAATGAGTGTGCTGAAAGCCCGAAAATTGCGCATTTAGTGCATTTTCATGCATATCAAGATTAATGCTGATTCTTATGTAAATTGATGTGTAGAATCATATGGTTTCATTTAAAATTGTTTCTGATCAATATAAATGAGTGTACTGAAAGCCCGAAATTTGCGCATTTAGTGTATTTTCATGCATATCAAGATTAATGCTGATTCTTATGTAAATTGTTGTGTAGAATCATATGGTCTCAATTCAAATTGATTCCGAGCAATATAAATGAGTGTACTGAAAGCCCGAAAATTGCGCATTTAGTGTATTTTCATGCATATCAAGATTAATGCTGATTCTTATGTAAATTTATGTGTAGATTCATATGGTCTCATTTAAAATTGATTCTGAGCAATAAAAATGAGTGTGCTGAAAGCCCGAAAATTGCGCATTTAGTGTATTTTCATGCATATCAAGATTAATGCTGATTCTTATGTAAATTGATGTGTAGAATCATATGGTTACATTTAAAATTGATTCTGAGCAATATAAATGAGTGTACTGAAAGCCCGAAATTTGCGCATTTAGTGTATTTTCATGCATATCAAGATTAATGCTGATTCTTATGTAAATTGATGTGTAGAATCATATGGTCTCAATTCAAATTGATTCCGAGCAATATAAATGAGTGTACTGAAAGCCCGAAAATTGCGCATTTAGTGTATTTTCATGCATATCAAGATTAATGCTGATTCTTATGTAAATTGATGTGTAGAATCATATGGTCTCATTTAAAATTGATTCTGATCAATATAAATGAGTGTACTGAAAGACCAAAACTGCGCATTTAGTGTATTTTCATGCATATCAAGATTAATGCTGATTCTTATGTAAATTAATGTGTGGAATCATACGGTCTCATTTAAAATTGGTTCTGAGCAATATAAATGAGTGTACTGAAAGCCCGAAAATTGCGCAATTATTGTATTTTCATGCATATCAAGATTAATGCTGATTCTTATGTAAATTGATGTGTAGAATCATAATGTCTCATTTAAAATTGATTCTGAGCAATATAAATGAGTATACTGAAAGCCCGAAAATTGCGCATTTTGTGTATTTTCATGCATATCAAGATTAATGCTGATTCTTATGTAAATTGGTGTGTAGAATTATATGGTCTCATTTAAAATTGATTCTGATCAATATAAATGAGTGTACTGAATGACCACAAACTGCGCATTTAGTGTATTTTCATGCATATCAAGATTAATGCTGATTCTTATGTAGATTGATGTGTAGAATCAGATGGTCTCATTTAAAATTGACTCCGAGCAATAGAAATGAATGTGATGAAAGCCCGAAAATTGCGCATTTAGTGTATTTTCATGCATATCAATATTAATGCTGATTCTTATGTAAATTGATGTGTAGAATCATACGGTCTCATTTAAAATTGATTCTGAGCAATATAAATGAGTGTACTGAAAGCCCGAAAATTGCGCATTTAGTGTATTTTAATGCATATCAAGATTAATGCTGATTCTTATGTAAATTGATGTGTACAATAATATGGTCTCATTTAAAATTGATTCTGAGCAATATAAATGAGTGTACTGAAAGCAAGAAATTAGCCTATTAATGTATTTTCATGCATATCAAGATTAATGCTGATTCTTATGTAAATTGATGTGTAGAATCATATGGTCTCATTTAAAATTGATTCTAAGCAATATAAATGAATGTACTGAAAGCCCGGAAATTGCGCATTTAGTGTATTTTCATGCATATCAAGATTAATGCTGATTCTTGTGTAAATTGATGTGTAGATTCATATAGTCTCATTTGAAATCAATTCTGAGCAATATAAATGAGTGTACTGAAAGACCAAAAACTGCGCATTTAGTGTATTTTCATGCATATCAAGATTAATGCTGATTCTTATGTAAATTGATGTGTAGAATCATACGGACTCATTTAAAATTGATTCTGAGCAACATAAATGAATGTACTGAAAGCCCGAAAATTGCGCATTTAGTGTATTTTCATGCATATCAAGATTAGTGCTGATTTTTATGTAAATTGATGTGTAGAATCATATGGTTTCATTTAAAATTGATTTTGAGCAATATAAATGAGTGTACTGAAAGACCGAAAATTGCGCATTTAGTGTATTTTCATGTATATCAAGATTAATGCTGATTCTTATGTAAATTGATGTGTAGAATCATATGGTCTCATTTGAAATTGATTCTGAGCAATACAAATGAGTGTGATGAAAGCCCGAAAATTGCGCATTTAGTGTATTTTCATGCATATCAAGATTAATGCTGATTCTTATGTAAATTGATGTGTAGAATCATATGGTCTCATTTAATATTGATTCTGAGCAATATAAATGAGTGTACTGACAGCCCGACAATTGCGCATTTAGTGTATTTTCATGCATATCAAGATTAGTACTGATTCTAATGTAAATTGATGTGTAGAATCATATGGTCTCATTTAAAATTGATTCTGAGCAATATAAATGAGTGTACTGAAAGACGAAAAACTGCGCATTTAGTGTATTTTCATGCATATCAAGATTAATGCTGATTGTTATGTAAATTGATGTGTAGAATCATACGGTCTCAATTAAAATTGATTCTGAGCAATATAAATGAGTGTACTGAAAGCCCGAAAATTGCGCAATTATTGTATTTTCATGCATATCAAGATTAATGCTGATTCTTATGTAAATTTATGTGTAGAATCATAATGTCTCATTTAAAATTGATTCTGAGCAATATAAATGAGTATACTGAAAGCCCGAAAATTGCGCATTTTGTGTATTTTCATGCATATCAAGATTAATGCTGATTCTTATGTAAATTGGTGTGTAGAATTATATGGTCTCATTTAAAATTGATTCTGATCAATATAAATGAGTGTACTGAATGACCACAAACTGCGCATTTAGTGTATTTTCATGCATATCAAGATTAATGCTGATTCTTATGTAGATTGATGTGTAGAATCATATGGTCTCATTTAAAATTGATTCTGAGCAATATAAATGAGTGTACTGAAAGCCCGAAAATTGCGCATTTAGTGTATTTTAATGCATATCAAGATTAATGCTGATTCTTATGTAAATTGATGTGTACAATAATATGGTCTCATTTAAAATTGATTCTGAGCAATATAAATGAGTGTACTGAAAGCAAGAAATTAGCCTATTAATGTATTTTCATGCATATCAAGATTAATGCTGATTCTTATGTAAATTGATGTGTAGAATCATATGGTCTCATTTAAAATTGATTCTAAGCAATATAAATGAATGTACTGAAAGCCCGGAAATTGCGCATTTAGTGTATTTTCATGCATATCAAGATTAATGCTGATTCTTGTGTAAATTGATGTGTAGATTCATATAGTCTCATTTGAAATCAATTCTGAGCAATATAAATGAGTGTACTGAAAGACCAAAAACTGCGCATTTAGTGTATTTTCATGCATATCAAGATTAATGCTGATTCTTATGTAAATTGATGTGTAGAATCATACGGACTCATTTAAAATTGATTCTGAGCAACATAAATGAATGTACTGAAAGCCCGAAAATTGCGCATTTAGTGTATTTTCATGCATATCAAGATTAGTGCTGATTTTTATGTAAATTGATGTGTAGAATCATATGGTTTCATTTAAAATTGATTTTGAGCAATATAAATGAGTGTACTGAAAGACCGAAAATTGCGCATTTAGTGTATTTTCATGTATATCAAGATTAATGCTGATTCTTATGTAAATTGATGTGTAGAATCATATGGTCTCATTTGAAATTGATTCTGAGCAATACAAATGAGTGTGATGAAAGCCCGAAAATTGCGCATTTAGTGTATTTTCATGCATATCAAGATTAATGCTGATTCTTATGTAAATTGATGTGTAGAATCATATGGTCTCATTTAATATTGATTCTGAGCAATATAAATGAGTGTACTGACAGCCCGACAATTGCGCATTTAGTGTATTTTCATGCATATCAAGATTAGTACTGATTCTAATGTAAATTGATGTGTAGAATCATATGGTCTCATTTAAAATTGATTCTGAGCAATATAAATGAGTGTACTGAAAGACGAAAAACTGCGCATTTAGTGTATTTTCATGCATATCAAGATTAATGCTGATTGTTATGTAAATTGATGTGTAGAATCATACGGTCTCAATTAAAATTGATTCTGAGCAATATAAATGAGTGTACTGAAAGCCCGAAAATTGCGCATTTCGTGTATTTTCATGCATATCAAGATTAATGCTGATTCTTATGTAAATTGATGTGTAGAATCATATGGTTTCATTTAAAATTGATTCTGATCAATATAAATGAGTGCACTGAAAGCCCAAAAATTGCGCATTTAGTGTATTTTAATGCATATCAAGTTTAATGCTGATTCTTATGTAAATTGATGTGTAGAATCATATGGTCTGATATATAATTGATTCTGAGCAATATAAATGAGTGTACTAAAAGCCCGAAAATTGCGCATTTAGTGTATTTCATGCATATCAAGATTAATGCTGATTCTTGTGTAAATTGATGTGTAGAATCATAAGGTCTCATTTGAAATTAATTCTGAGTAATATAAATGAGTGTACTGAAAGTCCAAAAACTGCGCATTTAGAGTATTTTCATGCATATCAAGATTAATGCTGATTCTTATGTAAATTGATGTGTAGAATCATATGGACTCATTTAAATTTGATACTGAGCAATTTAAATGAGTGTACTGAAAGCCCAAATATGGCGCATTTAGTGTATTTTCATGCATATCAAGATTAATGCTGATTCTTATGTAAATTGATGTGTAGAATCATATGGTTTCTTTTAAAATTAATTCTGAGCAATATACATGAGTGTACTGAAAGACCAAAAACTGCGCATTTAGTGTATTTTCATGCATATCAAGATTAATGCTGATTCTTATGTAAATTGATGTGTAGAATCATATGGTCTCATTTAAAATTGATTCTGAGCAATATAAATGAGTGTAATGAAAGCCCGAAAATTGCGCATTCAGTGTATTTTCATGCATATCAAGATTAATGCTGATTCTTATGTAAATTGATGTGTAGAATCATACGGTCTGATTTGTAATTGATTCTGAGCAATATAAATGAGTGTACTGAACGCCCGAAAATTGCGCATTTAGTGTATTTTCAAGCATATCAAGATTAATGCTGATTCTTATGTAAATTGATGTGTAGAATCATATGGTCTCATTTAAAATTGATTCTGAGCAATATAAATGTGTGTACTGAACACCAAAAACTGCGCATTTATTGTATTTTCATGCATATCAAGATTAATGCTGATTCCTATGTAAATTGATGTATAGAATCATACGGACTCATTTAAAATTGATTCTGAGCAATATAAATGAGTGTACTGAAAGACCAAAAACTGCGCATTTAGTGTATTTTCATGCATATCAAGATTAATGCTGATTCTGATGTAAATTGATGTGTAGAATCATATGGTCTCATTTAAAATTAATTCTGAGCAATATAAATGAGTGTACTGAAAGCCCGAAAACTGCGCATTTATTGTATTTTCATGCATATCAAGATTAATGCTGATTCTTATGTAAATTGATGTGTAGAATCATATGGTCTCATTTCAATTGATTCTGAGCAATATAAATGAGGGTACTGAAAGCCCAAATATGGCGCATTTAGTGTATTTTCAAGCATATCAAGATTAATGCTGATTCTTATGTAAATTGATGTGTAGAATCATATGGTCTCATTTAAAATTAATTCTGAGCAATATAAATGTGTGTACTGAACACCAAAAACTGCGCATTTATTGTATTTTCATGCATATCAAGATTAATGCTGATTCCTATGTGAATTGATGTATAGAATCATACGGACTCATTTAAAATTGCTTCTGAGCAATATAAATGAGTGTACTGAAAGCCCGAAAATTGCGCATTTAGTGTATTTTCATGCATATCAAGATTAATGCTGATTCTTATGTAAATTGATGTGTAGAATCATATGGTCTCATTTAAAATTAATTCTGAGCAATATAAATGAGTGTACTGAAAGCCCGAAAACTGCGCATTTAGTGTATTTTCATGCATATCAAGATTAATGCTGATTCTTATGTAAATTGATGTGTAGAATCATATGGTCTCATTTCAATTGATTCTGAGCTATATAAATGAGGGTACTGAAAGCCCAAATATGGCGCATTTAGTGTATTTTCATGCATATCAAGATTAATGCTGATTCTCATATAAATTGATGTGTAGAATCATATAATCTCATTTAAAATTGATTCTGAGCAATATAAATGCGTGTAATGAAAGCCCGAAAATTACGCATTTAGTGTATTTTCATGCATATCAAGATTAATGCTGATTCTTATGTAAATTGATGTGTAGAATAATATGGTCTCATTTAAAATTGCTTCTTAGCAATATAAATGAGTGTACTGAAAGCCCGAAAATTGCCCATTTAGTGTATTTTCATGCATATCAAGATTAATGCTGATTCTTATGTAAATTGATGTGTAGAATCATATGGTCTGATTTGTAATTGATTCTGAGCAATATAAATGAGTGTACTGAACGCCTGAAAATTGCGCATTTAGTGTATTTTCAAGCATATCAAGATTAATGCTGATTCTTATGTAAATTGATGTGTAGAATCATATGGTCTCATTTAAAATTGATTCTGAGCAATATAAATGTGTGTACTGAACACCAAAAACTGCGCATTTATTGTATTTTCATGCATATCAAGATTAATGCTGATTCCTATGTAAATTGATGTATAGAATCATACGGACTCATTTAAAATTGATTCTGAGCAATATAAATGAGTGTACTGAAAGACCAAAAACTGCGCATTTAGTGTATTTTCATGCATATCAAGATTAATGCTGATTCCTTTGTAAATTGATGTGTAGAATAATATGGTCTCATTTAAAATTGCTTCTGAGCAATATAAATGAGTGTACTGAAAGCCCGAAAATTGCCCATTTAGTGTATTTTCATGCATATCAAGATTAATGCTGATTCTTATGTAAATTGATGTGTAGAATCATATGGTCTCATTTAAAATTAATTCTGAGCAATATAAATGAGTGTACTGAAAGCCCGAAAACTGCGCATTTAGTGTATTTTCATGCATATCAAGATTAAGGCTGATTCTTATGTAAATTGATGTGTAGAATAATATGGTCTCATTTAAAATTGCTTCTGAGCAATATAAATGAGTGTACTGAAAGACCGAAAATTGCCCATTTAGTGTATTTTCATGCATATCAAGATTAATGCTGATTCTTATGTAAATTGATGTGTAGAATCATATGGTCTGATTTATAATTGATTCTGAGCAATATAAATGAGTGTACTGAACGCCCGAAAATTGCGCATTTAGTGTATTTTCAAGCATATCAAGATTAATGCTGATTCTTATGTAAATTGATGTGTAGAATCATATGGTCTCATTTAAAATTGATTCTGAGCAATATAAATGTGTGTACTGAACACCAAAAACTGCGCATTTATTGTATTTTCATGCATATCAAGATTAATGCTGATTCCTATGTAAATTGATGTATAGAATCATAAGGACTCATTTAAAATTGATTCTGAGCAATATAAATGAGTGTACTGAAAGACCAAAAACTGCGCATTTAGTGTATTTTCATGCATATCAAGATTAATGCTGATTCTTATGTAAATTGATGTGTAGAATAATATGGTCTCATTTAAAATTGCTTCTGAGCAATATAAATGAGTGTACTGAAAGCCCGAAAATTGCCCATTTAGTGTATTTTCATGCATATCAAGATTAATGCTGATTCTTATGTAAATTGATGTATAGAATCATATGGTCTGATTTATAATTGATTCTGAGCAATATAAATGAGTGTACAGAACGCCCGAAAATTGCGCATTAATGTATTTTCAAGCATATCAAGATTAATGCTGATTCTTATGTAAATTGATGTGTAGAATCATATGGTCTCATTTAAAATTGATTCTGAGCAATATAAATGTGTGTACTGAAAGACCAAAAACTGCGCATTTAGTGTATTTTCATGCATATCAAGATTAATGCTGATTCCTATGTAAATTGATGTATAGAATCATACGGACTCATTTAAAATTGATTCTGAGCAATATAAATGAGTGTACTGAAAGACCAAAAACTGCGCATTTAGTGTATTTTCATGCATATCAAGATTAATGCTGATTCTTATGTAAATTGATGTGTAGAATCATATGGTCTCATTTAAATGTGATACTGAGCAATTTAAATGAATGTACCGAAAGCCCAAATATGGCACATTTAGTGTATTTTCATGCATATCAAGATTAATGCTGATTCTTATGTAAATTGATGTGTAGAATCATATGGTCTCATTTAAAATTAATTCTGAGCAATATAAATGAGTGTACTGAAAGCACGAAAACTGCGCATTTAGTGTATTTTCATGCATATCAAGATTAATGCTGATTCTTAGGTAAATTGATGTGTAGAATCATATGGTCTCATTTAAAATTGATTCTGAGCAATATAAATGAGGGTACTGAAAGCCCAAATATGGCGCATTTAGTGTATTTTCATGCATATCAAGATTAATGCTGATTCTCATATAAATTGATGTGTAGAATCATATGGTCTGATTTATAATTGATTCTGAGCAATATAAATGAGTGTACTGAACGCCCGAAAATTGCGCATTTAGTGTATTTTCAAGCATATCAAGATTAATGCTGATTCTTATGTAAATTGATGTGTAGAATCATATGGTTTCATTTAAAATTGATTCTGAGCAATATAAATGTGTGTACTGAACACCAAAACTGCGCATTTATTGTATTTTCATGCATATCAAGATTAATGCTGATTCCTATGTAAATTGATGTATAGAATCATACGGACTCATTTAAAATTGATTCTGAGCAATATAAATGAGTGTACTGAAAGACCAAAAACTGCGCATTTTGTGTATTTTCATGCATATCAAGATTAATGCTGATTCTTATGTAAATTGATGTGTAGAATAATATGGTCTCATTTAAAATTGCTTCTGAGCAATATAAATGAGTGTACTGAAAGCCCGAAAATTGCCCATTTAGTGTATTTTCATGCATATCAAGATTAATGCTGATTCTTATGTAAATTGATGTGTAGAATCATATGGTCTGATTTATAATTGATTCTGAGCAATATAAATGAGTGTACTGAACGCCCGAAAATTGCGCATTAATGTATTTTCAAGCATATCAAGATTAATGCTGATTCTTATGTAAATTGATGTGTAGAATCATATGGTCTCATTTAAAATTAATTCTGAGCAATATAAATGAGTGTACAGAAAGCCCGAAAACTGCGCATTTAGTGTATTTTCATGCATATCAAGATTAATGCTGATTCTTAGGTAAATTGATGTGTAGAATCATATGGTCTCATTTAAATTCATTCTGAGCAATATAATTGAGTGTAATGAAAGCCCGAAAATTACGCATTTAGTTTATTTTCATGCATATCAAGATTAATGCTGATTCTTATGTAAATTGATGTGTAGACTCATATGGTGTCATTTAAACTTGATCCTGAGCAATATAAATGAGTGTACTGAAAGCCCGAAAATTGCGCATTTAGTGTATTTTCATGCATATCAAGATTAATGCTGATTCTTATGTAAATTGATGTGTAGAATCATATGGTCTCATTTAAAATTCATTCTGATCAATATAAATGAGTGTACTGTAAGCCCGAAAATTGCCCATTTAGTGTATTTTCATGCATATCAAGATTAATGCTGATTCTTATGTAAATTGAAGTGTAGAATCATACGGTCTCATTTAAAATTGATTCTGAGAAATATAAATGAGTGTACTGAAAGCCCGAAAATTGCGCATTTAGTGTATTTTCATGCATATCAAGATTAATGCTGATTCTTATGTAAGTTGATGTGTAGAATCATATGGTCTCAATTAAAATTGATTCTGAGCAATATAAATGTGTGTGCTGAAATACCAAAAACTGAGCATTTAGTGTATTTTCATGCATATCAAGATTAATACTGATTTTTATGTAAATTGATGTGTAGAATCATACGGTCTCATTTAAAATTGATTATGAGCTATATAAATGAGAGTACTGAAAGCCCGAAAATTGCGCATTTAGTGTATTTTCATGCATATCAAGAATAATGCTGATTCTTATGTAAATTGATGTGTAGAATCATATGGTTTCATTTAAAATTGATTCTGAGCAATATAAATGAGTGTACTGAAAGCCCGAAAATTACGCATTTAGTGTATTTTCATGCATATCAAGATTAATGCTGATTCTTATGTAAATTGATGTGTAGAATCATTGGTGTCTTTTAAAATTGATTCTGAGCAATATAAATGAATGTACTGAAAGCCCGAAAATTGCGCATTTAATGTATTTTCATGCATATCAAGATTAATGCTGATTCTTATGTAAATTGATGTGTAGAATCATATGGTCTCATTGAAATTTGATACTGAGCAATTTAAATGAATGTACCGAAAGCCCAAATATGGCACATTTAGTGTATTTTCATGCATATCAAGATTAATGCTGATTCTTATGTAAATTGATGTGTAGAATCATATGGTCTCATTTAAAATTGATTCTGAGCAATATAAATGAGTGTAATGAAAGCCCGAAAATTACGCATTTAGTGTATTTTCATGCATATCAAGATTAATGCTGATTCTTATGTAAATTGATGTGTAGAATCGTATGGTCTCTTTTAAAATTAATTCTGTGCAATATAAATGAGTGTACTGAAAGCCCGAAAATTGCGCATTTAGTGTATTTTCATGCATATCAAGATTAATGCTGATTCTTATGTAAATTGATGTGTAGAATCATATGGTCTCATTTAAATTGATTCTAAGCAATATAAATGAGTGTACTGAAAGCCCAAATATGGCGCATTTAGTGTATTTTCATGCTTATCAAGATTAATGCTGATTCTTATATGAATTGATGTGTAGAATCATATAATCTCATTTAAAATTGATTCTGAGCAATATAAATGTGTGTGCTGAAAGACCAAAAACTGCGCATTTAGTGTATTTTCATGCATATCAAGATTAATGCTGATTTTTATGTAAATTGATGTGTAGAATCATATGGTCTGATTTATAATTGATTCTGAGCAATATAAATGAGTGTACTGAACGCCCGAAAATTGCGCATTTAGTGTATTTTCAAGCATATCAAGATTAATGCTGATTCTTATGTAAATTGATGTGTAGAATCATATGGTCTCATTTAAAATTGATTCTGAGCAATATAAATGTGTGTGCTGAAATACCAAAAACTGCGCATTTAGTGTATTTTCATGCATATCAAGATTAATACTGATTTTTATGTAAATTGATGTGTAGAATCATACGGTCTCATTTAAAATTGATTATGAGCAATATAAATGAGAGTACTGAAAGCCCGAAAATTGCGCATTTAGTGTATTTTCATGCATATCAAGATTAATGCTGATTCTTATGTAAATTGATGTGTAGAATCATATGGTTTCATTTAAAATTGATTCTGAGCAATATAAATGAGTTCACTGAAAGCCCGAAAATTACGCATTTAGTGTATTTTCATGCATATCAAGATTAATGCTGATTCTTATGTAAATTGATGTGTAGAATCATTGGTGTCTTTTAAAATTGATTCTGAGCAATATAAATGAATGTACTGAAAGCCCGAAAATTGCGCATTTAATGTATTTTCATGCATATCAAGATTAATGCTGATTCTTATGTAAATTGATGTGTAGAATCATATAATATCATTTAAAATTGATTCTGAGCAATATAAATGTGTGTACTGAAAGCCCGAAAATTACGCATTAATGTATTTTCATGCCAATTAAGATTAATGCTGTTTCTTATGTAAATTGATGTGGAGAATCATATAATCTCATTTAAAATTGATTCTGAGCAATATAAATGTGTGTACTGAAAGCCCGAATATTGCGCATTAATGTATTTTCATGCCTATTAAGATTAATGCAGTTTCTTATGTAAATTGATGTGTAGAATCATATGGTCTCATTTAAAATTGATTCTGAGCGATATAAATGTGTGTACTGAAAGCCCGAAAATTGCACATTAAAGTATTTTCATGCCTATTAAGATTAATGCTGATTCTTATGTAAATTGATGTTTAGAATCATATGGTCTCATTTAAAATTGATTCTGAGCGATATAAATGAGTGTACTGAAAGCCCGAAAATTGCGCATTTAGTTTATTTTCATGCATATCAAGATTAATGCTGATTCTTATGTAAATTGGTGTGTAGAATAATATGGTCTTATTTAAAAATAATTTTGTGCAATATAAATGAGTGTACTGTAAGCCCGATAATTGCGCATGTAGTGTATATTCATGCATATCAAGATTAATGCTGATTCTTATGTAAACTGATGTGTAGAATCATATGGTCTCATTTAAAATTGGTTCTGATCAATATAAATGAGTGTACTGAAAGACAGAAACTGCGCATTTAGTGTATTTTCATGCATATCAAGATTACTGCTGATTCTTATGTAAATTGATGTGTAGAATCATATGATCTCATTTAAAATTGATTCTGAGCAATATAAATGAGTGTACTGAAAGCCCGAAAATTCGCATTTAGTGTATTTTCATGCATATCAAGAAAATGCTGATTCTTATGTAAATTGATGTGTAGAATCGTATGGTTTCATTTGAAATTGATTCTGAGCAATATAAATGAGTGTACTGAAAGCCCGAAAATTGCGCATTTAGTGTATTTTCATGCATATCAAGATTAATGCTGATTCTTAATAAATTGATGTGTAGAATCATATGGTCTCATTTGAAATTAATTCTGATCAATATAAATGATTGTACTGGAAGACCAAAAACTGCGCATTTAGTGTATTTTCATGCATATCAAGATTAATGCTGATTCTTATGTAAATTGATGTGTAGAATCATATGGTTTCATTTCAAATTGTTTCTGAGCAATATAAATGAGAGTACTGAAAGCCCGAAAATTGCGCATTTAGTGTATTTTCATGCATATCAAGATTAATGCTGATTCTTATGTAAATTGATGTGTAGAATCATATGGTCTCATTTAAAATTGATTCTGAGCAATATAAATGAGTGTACTGAAAGTTGGAAAATTGCGCATTTAGTGCATTTTCATGCATATCAAGATTAATGCTGATTCTTTTGTAAATTGTTGTGTAGAATCATATGGTCTCATTTAAAATTGATTCTGATCAATATAAATGAGTGTACTGAAAGACCAAAAACTGCGCATTTAGTTTATTTTCATGCATATCAAGATTAATGCTGATTCTTATGTAAATTGATGTGTAGAATCATATGGTTACATTTAAAATTGATTCTGAGCAATATAAATGAGTGTACTCAAAGCCGGAAATTTGCGCAGTTAGTGTATTTTCATGCATATCAAGATTAATGCTGATTGTTATGTAAATTGATGTGTACAATCATATGGTCTCATTAAAATTGATTCCGAGAAATATAAATGAGTGTACTGAAAGCACGAAAATTGCGCATTTAATGTATTTTCTGCATATCTAGATTAATGCTGATTCTTATGTAAATTGATTTGTAGAATCATATGGTTACATATAAAATTGATTCTGATCAATATAAATGACTGTACTGAAAGACCAAACACTGCGCATTTAGTGTATTTTCATGCATATCAAGATTAATGCTGATTCTTATGTAAATTGATGTGTAGAATCATATGGTCTCATTTAAAATTGATTCTGAGCAATATAAATGAGCGTACTGAAAGCCCGAAAATTGCGCATTTAGTGTATTTTCATGCATATCAAGATTAATGCTGATTCTTATGTAAATTGATGTGTAGAATCATATGGTCTCATTTAAAATTGATTCCGAGCAATATAAATGAGTGTACTGAAAGCCCGAAAATTGCGCATTTAGTGTATTTTCAAGCATATCAAGATTAATGCTGATTCTTATGTAAATTGATGTGTAGAATCATATGGTCTCATTTAAAATTGATTCCGAGCAATATAAATGAGTGTACTGAAAGCCCGAAAATTGCGCATTTAGTGTATTTTCATGCATATCAAGATTAATGCTGATTCTTATGTAAATTGATTTGTAGAATCATATGGTTACATATGAAATTGATTCTGATCAATATAAATGACTGTACTGAAAGACCAAAAACTGCGCATTTAGTGTATTTTCATGCATATCAAGATTAATGATGATTCTTATGTAAATTGATGTGTAGAATCATCTGGTCTCATTTAAAATTGACTTCGATCGACATAAATGAGTGTTCTGAAAGCCCGAAAATTGCGCATTTAGTGTATTTTCATGCATATCAAGATTAATGCTGATTCTTATGTAAATTGATGTGTAGAATCATATGGTTTCATTTAAAATTGATTCTGATCAATATAAATTAGTGTACTGAAAGCCCGAAAATTGCGCATTTAGTGTATTTTTATGCATATCAAGATTAATGCTTATTCTTATGTAAATTGATGTGTAGAATCATACGGTCTCATTTAAAATAGATTCTGAGCAATATAAATGAGTGTACTGAAAGCCCGAAAATTGCGCATTTAGTGTATTTTCATGCATATCAAGATTAATGCTGATTCTTATGTAAATTGATGTGTAGAATCATATGGTCTCATTTAAAATTTATTCTGAGCAATAGAAATGAGTGTGCTGAAAGTACGAAAATTGCGCATTTAGTGTATTTTCATGCTTATCAAGATTAATGCTGATTCTTATGTAAATTGATGTGTAGAATCATATGGTCTCATTTAAAATTGATTCTGATCAATATAAATGAGTGTACTGAAAGACCAAAAACTGCGCATTTAGTGTATTTTCATGCATATCAAGATTAATGCTGATTCTCATGTAAATTGATGTGTAGAATCATACGGTCTCATTTAAAATTGATACTGAGCAATGTAAATGAGTGTACTAAAAGCCCGAAAATTGTGCATTTAGTGTATTTTCATGCATATCAAGATTAATGCTGATTCTTATGTAAATTGATGTGTAGAATCATATGGTTTCATTTAAAATAGATTCTGAGCAATATAAATGAGTGTACTGAAAGCCCGAAAATTGCGCATTTAGTGTATTTTCATGCATATCAAGATTAATGCTGATTCTTATGTAAATTGATGTGTAGAATCATATGGTCTCATTTAAAATTGATTCTGAGCAATAGAAATGAGTGTGCTGAAAGCCCGAAAATTGCGCATTTAGTGTATTTTCCTGGATATCAAGATTAATGCTGATTCTTATGTAAATTGATGTGTAGAATCATATGGTCTCATTTAAAATTGATTCTGATCAATATAAATGAGTGTACTGAAAGACCAAAAACTGCGCATTTAGTGTATTTTCATGCATATCAAGATTAATGCTGATTCTCATGTAAATTGATGTGTAGAATCATACGGTCTCATTTAAAATTGATACTGAGCAATATAAATGAGTGTACTGAAAGCCCGAAAATTGCGCATTTAGTGTATTTTCATGCATATCAAGATTAATGCTGATTCTTATGTAAATTGATGTGTAGAATCATTTGGTCTCATTTAAAATTGATTCTGATCAATATAAATGAGTGTACTGAAATATCAAAAACTGCGCATTTAGTGTATTTTCATGCATATCAAGATTAATGCTGATTCTTATGTAAATTGATGTGTAGAATCATACGGTCTCATTTAAAATTGATTCTGAGCAATATAAATGAGTGTACTGAAAGCCCGAAAATTGCGCATTTAGTGTATTTTCATGCATATCAAGATTAATGCTGATTCTTATGTAAATTGATGTGGAGAATCATATGGTTTCATTTAAAATTGATTCTGAGCAATATAAATGAGTGTACCGAAAGCCCGAAAATTGCGCATTTAGTGTATTTTCATGCATATCAAGATTAATGCTGATTCTTGTGTAAATTGATGTGTAGAATCATATGGTCTCATTTGAAATTAATTCTGATCAATACAAATGAGTGTACTGAAAGACCAAAAACTGCGCATTTAGTGTTTTCATGCATATCAAGATTAATGCTAATTTTTATGTAAATTGATGTGTAGAATCATATGGTTTCATTTACAATTGATTCTGAGCAATATAAATGAGTATACTGAATGCCCGAAAATTGCGCATTTTGTCGCAAATTTACAGATGTAACGGGTCTCCTGATTGGTTGATTTAACCCGAACCTCGTTTTGAACTTTAGGCGGGCTTTACCAGAGGTTTTATATTTTTTTTTACACGATGGTTTTGTTCACTCCTCTTTTCAGCTAGCACGAACAGTATCGGACGTATTGTGCCGCTCCGGATTTTGTTGCAGCAGGGCCTAAATTGGCGCCCACTTGTCTCGCTATATCGAGATTATCTTACCAATTCTTTGTAATCTTTTAGGCTAATGCCACAACTTTGTAACAGAGAAAATCTCTTGTTACCCTTCTTACCTTAAAAAGGATACCCTATGGGCAAAGCCTTGCCTTCCTAGAGAAAAATTCTCTAAGCACTATCATCTTATACCAAGATAAGAAACTGTGAAAGAAGCTGACCCAGAAGAAAGTTCCTGTACGTCGCGGATCGCAGTTCCTTGTGTCTTTCTCATCCCACACCTAGACGGAGGATACTATACCAAGCTAAGCAGAGAAAAGAGACTATACCAAGCTACACTGTAGCAGCAAAATTCAGCATATTTTTGCAAGTCAAATAAATTGTTTTTCTATACCAGGTATGTCTTGTTATGTTTGATAATTTCCTTTCACTGCTTAAGCGCTAAGCTATGTGAATATATTTCTCACAATTTAGTGTATTTTCATGCATATCAAGATTAATGCTGATTCTTATGTAAATTGATGTGTAGAATTACTTGGTGTCATTTAAAATAGATTCTGAGCAATATATATGGATGTACTGAAAGCCCGAAAATTGCGCATTTAATGTATTTTCATGCATATCAAGATTAATGCTGATTCTTATGTAAATTGATGTGTAGAATCATATGGTTTCATTTAAAATTGATTCTGAGCAATATAAATGAGTGTACTTAAAGCCCGAAAATTGCGCATTTAGTGTATTTTCATGCATATCAAGATTAATGCTGATTCTTATGTAAATTGATGTGTAGAATCATATGGTCTCATTTAAAATTGATTCTGATCAATATAAATGAGTGTACTGAAAGTCCAAAAACTGCGCATTTAGTGTATTTTCAGCATATCAAGATTAATGCTGATTCTTATGTAAATTGATGTGTAGAATCATACGGTCTCATTTAAAATTGATTCTGAGCAATATAAATGAGTGTACTGAAAGCCAGAAAATTGCGCATTTAGTGTATTTTCATGCATATCAAAATTAATGCTGATTCTTATGTAAATTGATGTGTAGAATCATATGGTTTCAATTAAAATTAATTCTGAGCAATATAAATGAGTGTACTGAAAGCCCGAAAATTTCGCATTTAGTGTATTTTCATGCATATCAAGATTAATGCTCATTCTTATGTAAATTGATGTGTAGAATCTTATGGTTTCATTTAAAATTGATTCTGAGCAATATAAATGAGTGTACTGAAAACCGGAAAATTGCGCATTTAGTGTATTTTCATGCATATCAAGATTAATGATGATTCTTATGTAAATTGATGTGTAGAATCATACGGTTTCATTTAAAATTGATTCTGATCGATATAAATGAGTGTACTGAAAAACCAAAAACTGCGCATTTAGTGTATTTTCATGCATATCAAGATTAATGCTGATTCTTATGTAAATTGATGTGTAGAATCATACGGTCTCATTTAAAATTGATTCTGAGCAATATAAATGAGTGTACAGAAATCCCGAAAATTGCGCATTTAGCGTATTTTCATGCATATCAAGATTAATGCTGATTCTTATGTAAATTGATGTGTAGAATCATATGGTCTCATTTAAAATTGATTCTAAGCCATATAAATGAGTGTACTGAAAGCCCGAAAATTGCGCATTTAGTGTATTTTCATGCATATCAAGATTAATGCTGATTCTTATGTAAATTGAGGTGTAGAATCATATGGTCTCATTTAAAATTGATTCTGAGAAATATAAATGAGTGTACTGAAAGACCAAATATGGCGCATTTAGTGTATTTTCATGCATATCAAGATTAATGCAAATTCTTATGTAAATTGATGTGTAGAATCATATGGTTTCATTTACAATTGATTATGAGCAATATAAATGAGTGTACTGAAAGCCCGAAAATTGCGCATTTAGTGTATTTTCATGCATATCAAGATTAATGCTGATTCTTATGTAAATTGATGTGTAGAATCACTTGGTGTCATTTAAAATAGATTCTGAGCTATATATATGGATGTACTGAAAGCCCGAAAATTGCGCATGTAATGTATTTTCATGCATATCAAGATTAATGCTGATTCTTATGTAATTTGATGTGTAGAATCATATAATCTAATTTAAAATTGATTCTGAGCAATATAAATGTGTGTACTGAAAACCCGAAAATTGCGCATTAATTTATTTTCATGCCTATTAAGATTAATGCTGATTCTTATGTAAATTGATGTGTAGAATCATATAGTCTCATTTAATATTGATTCTAAGCAATATAAATGAGTGTACTGAAAGACAGAAACTGCGCATTTAGTGTATTTTCATGCATATCAAGAGTAATACTGATTCTTATGAAAATTGATGTGTAGAATCATATTGTCTAATTTAAAATTGATTCTGAGCAATATAAATGAGTGTACTGAAAACCCAAATATGGCGCAGTTCGTGTATTTTCATGCATATAATGAGTAATGCTGATTCTTGTGTAAATTGGTGTGTAGAATCCTATGGTCTCATTTGAAATTAATTCTGATCAATATAAATGAGTGTACTGAAAGACCAAAAACTGCGCATTTAGTGCATATTCATGCATATCAAGTTTAATGCTGATTCTTATGTAAATTGATGTGTAGAATCATACGGTCTCATTTAAATTTGATTCTGAGCAATATAAATGAGTGTACTGAAAGCCCGAATATTGGGCATTTAGTGTATTTTCATGCATCTCAAGATTAATGCTGATTCTTATGTAAATTGATGTGTAGATTCATATGGTTCCATTTAAAATTGATTCTGAGCAATATAAATGAGTGTACTGAAAGCCCGAAAATTGCGCATTTAGTGTACTTTCATGCATATCAAGATTAATGCTGATTCTTATGTAAATTGATGTGTAGAATCATATGGTCACATTCAAAATTGATTCTGAGCAATATAAATGAGTGTACTGAAAACCCGAAAATTGAGCATTTAGTGTATTTCCATGCATATCAATAGTAATACTGATTCTAATGTAAATTAGTGTGTAGAATCATATGGTCTCATTTAAAATTGATTCTGATCAATATAAATGACTGTACTGAAAGACCAAAAATTGCGCATTTAGTGTATTTTCAAGCATATCAAGATTAATGCTGAATCTTATGTAAATTGATGTGTAGAATCATATGGTCTCATTTAAAATTGATTCCGAGCAATATAAATGAGTGTACTGAAAGCCCGAAAATTGCGCATTTAGAGTATTTTCATGCATATCAAGATTGATGCTGATTCTTATGTAAATTGATATGTAGAATCATATGGTTTCATTAAAAATTGATTCTGAGCAATATAAATGAGTGTACTGAAAGCCCGAAAATTGCGCATTTACTGTATTTTCATGCATATCAAGATTAATGCTGATTCCTATGTAAATTGATGTGTAGAATCATATGGTCTCATTTAAAATTGATTCTGAGCAATATAAATGAGTGTAGTGAAAGCCCGAAAATTGTGCACGTAATGTATTTTCATGCATATCAAGATTAATGCTGATTCTTATGTAAATCGATGTGTAGAATCATATGGTCTCATTTGAAATTAATTCTGATCAATATAAATGAGTGTACTGAAAGACCAAAAACTGCGCATTTAGTGTTTTCATGCATATCAAGATTGATGCTGATTCTTATGTAAATTGATGTGTAGAATCATATGGTCTCATTTAAAATTGGTTCTGACCAATATAAATGAGTGTACTGAAAGCCCGAAAATTGCGCATTTAGTGTATTTTCATGCATATCAAGATTAATGCTGATTCTTATGTAAATTGATGTGTAGAATCATATGGTCTCATTTAAAATTGATTCCGAGCAATATAAATGAGTGTACTGAAAGCCCGAAAATTGCGCATTTAGTGTATTTTCATGCATATCAAGATTAATGCTGATTCTTTTGTAAATTGATGTGTAGAATCATATGGTTTCAATTAAAATTGATTCTGAGCAATATAAATGACTGTACTGAAAGACCAAACACTGCGCATTTAGTGTATTTTCATGCATATCAAGATTAATGCTGATACTTATATAAATTGATGTGTAGAATCATACGGTCTCATTTAAAATAGATTCTGAGCAATATAAATAAGTGTACTGAAAGCCCGAAAATTGCGCATTTAGTGTATTTTCATGCATATCAAGATTAATGCTGATTCTTATGTAAATTGATATGTAGAATCATATGGTTTCATTTAAAATTGATTCTGAGAAATATAAATGAGTGTACTGAAAGCCCGAAAATTGCGCATTTAGTGTATTTTCATGCATATCAAGATTAATGCTGATTCTTATGTAAATTGATGTGTAGAATCATATGGTCTCATTTAAAATTGATTATGATCAATATAAATGAGTGTGCTGAAAGCCCGAATATTGCGCATTTAGTGTATTTTCATGCATATAAAGATTAATGCTGATTCTTATGTAAATTGATGTGTAGAATCATATGGTCTCATTTAAAATTGATTATGATCAATATAAATGAGTGTACTGAAAGCCCGAAAATTGAGCATTTACTGTATTTTCATGCATATCAAGATTAATGCTGATTCTTATGTAAATTGATGTGTAGAATCATATGGTCTCATTTAAAATTTACTCCGTGCAACATAAATGAGTGTACTGAAAGCCCGAAAATTGCGCATTTAGTGTATTTTCATGCATATCAAGATTAATGCTGATTCTTATGTAAATTGATGTGTAGAATTAAATGGTCTCATTTTAAATTGATTCTGAGCAATATAAATGACTGTACGGAAAGACCAAACACTGCGCATTTAGTGTATTTTCATGCATATCAAGATTAATGCTGATACATATATAAATTGATGTGTAGAATCATACGGTCTCATTTAAAATAGATTCTGAGCAATATAAATAAGTGTACTGAAAGCCCGAAAATTGCGCATTTAGTGTATTTTCATGCATATCAAGATTAATGCTGATTCTTATGTAAATTGATATGTAGAATCATATGGTTTCATTTAAAATTGATTCTGAGAAATATAAATGAGTGTACTGAAAGCCCGAAAATTGCGCATTTAGTGTATTTTCATGCATATCAAGATTAATGCTCATTCTTATGTAAATTAATGTGTAGAATCATATGGTCTCATTTAAAATTGATTATGATCAATATAAATGAGTGTGCTGAAAGCCCGAATATTGCGCATTTAGTGTATTTTCATGCATATCAAGATTAATGCTGATTCTTATGTAAATTGATGTGTAGAATCATATGGTCTCATTTAAAATTGATTATGATCAATATAAATGAGTGTACTGAAAGCCCGAAAATTGAGCATTTACTGTATTTTCATGCATATCAAGATTAATGCTGATTCTTATGTAAATTGATGTGTAGAATCATATGGTCTCATTTAAAATTTACTCCGTGCGACATAAATGTGTGTACTGAAAGCCCGAAAATTGCGCATTTAGTGTATTTTCATGCATATCAAGATTAATGCTGATTCTTATGTAAATTGATGTGTAGAATTAAATGGTCTCATTTTAAATTGATTCTGAGCAATAGAAATGAGTGTGCTGAAAGCCCGAAAATTGCGCATTTAGTGTATTTTCATGCATATCAAGATTAATGCTGATTCTTATGTAAATTGATGTGTAGAATCATATGGTCTCATTTAAAATTGATTCTGATCAATATAAATGAGTGTACTGAAAGACCAAAAACTGCGCATTTAGTGTATTTTCATGCATATCAAGATTAATGTGGATTCTCATGTAAATTGATGTGTAGAATCATACGGTCTCATTTAAAATTGTTTCTGAGCAATATAAATGAGTGTACTGAAAGCCCGAAAATTGCGCATTTAGTGTATTTTCATGCATATCAAGATTAATGCTGATTCTTATGTAAATTGATGAGTAGAATCATATCGTTTCAATTAAAACTGATTCTGAGCAATATAAATGAGTGTACTGAAAGCCGGAAAATTGAGCATTTACTGTATTTTCATGCATATCAAGATTAATGATGATTCTTATGTAAATGTATGTGTAGAATCATATGGTTTCGTTTAAAATTGATTCTGAGCAATATAAGTGAGTGTGCTGAAAGCCCGAAAATTGCGCATTTAGTGTATTTTCATGCATATCAAGATTAATGCTGATTCTTATGTAAATTGATGTGTAGAATCATATGGTCTCATTTAAAATTGATTCTGATCAATATAAATGAGTGTACTGAAAGTCCAAAAACTGCGCAATTAGTGTATTTTCATGCATATCAATATTAATGCTGATTCTTATGTAAATT
The DNA here is from genome assembly GCA_037127315.1 of Ascarosepion bandense. NCBI lineage: Eukaryota > Metazoa > Mollusca > Cephalopoda > Sepiida > Sepiidae > Ascarosepion > Ascarosepion bandense. The sequence continues at coordinate 37,678 of JBBBDQ010025594.1, forward strand.
GATGTGTAGAATCATATGGTCTCATTTAAAATTGATTCTGATCAATATAAATGAGTGTACTGAAAAACCAAAAACTGCGCATTTAGTGTATTTTCATGCATATCAAGATTAATTCCTGATTCTTATGTAAATTAATGTGTAGAATAATATGGTTTCAATTAAAATTGATTCTGAGCAATATAAACGAGTGTTCTGAAAGCCCGAAAATTGCGCATTTAGTGTATTTTCATGCATATCAAGATTAATGCTGATTCTTATGTAAATTGATGTGTAGAATCATATGGTCTCATTAAAATTGATTCTGATCAATATAAATGAGTGTACTGAAAGCCCGAAATTGCGCATTTAGTGTATTTTCATGCATATCAAGATTAATGCTGATTCTTATGTAAATTGATGTGTAGAATCATATGGTTTCATTTAAAATTGATTTTGAGCACTATAAATGAGTGTACTGAAAGTCCAAAAACTGCGCATTTAGTATATTTTCATGCATATCTAAGATTAATGCTGATTCTTATGTAAATTGATGTGTAGAATCATATGGTCACATTTAAAATTTATTCTGAGCAATATAAATGAGTGTACTGAAAGCCCGAAATTTGCGCATTTACTGCATTTTCATGCATATCAAGATTAATGCTGATTCTTATGTAAATTGATGTGTAGAATCATATGGTCTCATTTAAAATTGATTCCGAGCAATATAAATGAGTGTACTGAAAGCCCGAAAATTGCGCATTTAGTGTATTTTCATGCATATCAAGATTAATGCTGATTCTTATGTAAATTGATGTGTAGAATCATATGGTCTCATTTAAAATTGATTCTGAGCAATATAAATGAGTGTGCTGAAAGCCAGAAAATTGCGCATTTAGTGTATTTTCATGCATATCAAGATTAATGCTGATTCTTATGTAAATTGATGTGTAGAATCATATGGTCTCATTAAAATTGATTCTGATAAATATAGATGAGTGTACTGAAAGCCCGAAATTGCGCATTTAGTGTATTTTCATGCATATCAAGATTAATGCTGATTCTTATGTAAATTGCTGTGTAGAATCATATGGTTTCATTTAAAATTGATTTTGAGCAATATAAATGAGTGTACTGAAAGTCCAAAAACTGCGCATTTAGTATATTTTCATGCATATCAAGATTAATGCTGATTCTTATGTAAATTGATGCGTAGAATCATGTGGTCTCATTTAAAATTGATTCCGAGCAATATAAATGAGTGTACTGAAATACCAAAAACTGCGCATACAGTGTATTTTCATGCATATCAATATTAATGCTGATTCTTATGTAAATTGATGTGTAGAATCATATGGTCTCATTTAAAATTGACTCCGAGCGACATAAATGAGTGTACTGAAAGCCCGAAAATTGCGCATTTAGTGTATTTTCATGCATATCAAGATTAATGCTGATTCTTATGTAAATTGGTGTGTAGAATCATACGGTCTCATTTAAAATTGATTCTGAGCAATAGAAATGACTGTACTGAAAGACCGAAAATTGCGCATTAAGTGTATTTTCATGCATATCAAGATTAATGCTGATTCTTATGTACATTGATGTGTAGAATTATATGGTTTAATTTAAAATTGATTATGATCAATATAAATGAGTGTACTGAAAGCCGGAAAATTGCGCATTTAGTGTATTTTCATGCATATCAAGATTAATGATGATTCTTATGTAAATTGATGTGTAGAATCATACGGTCTCATTTAAAATAGATTCTGAGCAATATAAATGTGTGTACTGAAAGCCCGAAAATTGCGCATTTAGTGTATTTTCATGCATATCAAGATTAATGCTGATTCTTATGTAAATTGATGTGTAGAATCATATGGTCTCATTTAAAATTGATTCTGAGCAATATAAATGAGTGTGCTGAAAGCCCGAAAATTGCGCATTTAGTGTATTTTCATGCATATCAAGATTAATGCTGATTCTTATGTAAATTGATGTGTAGAATCATATGGTCTCATTAAAATTGATTCTGATCAATATAAATGAGTGAACTGAAAGCCCGAAATTGCGCATTTAGTATATTTTCATGCATATCAAGATTAATGCTGATTCTTATGTAAATTGATGTGTAGAATCATATGGTTTCATTTAAAATTGATTTTGAGCAATATAAATGAGTGTACTGAAAGTCCAAAAACTGCGCATTTAGTATATTTTCATGCATATCAAGATTAATGCTGATTCTTATGTAAATTGATGTGTAGAATCATATGGTCACATTTAAAATTTATTCTGAGCAATATAAATGAGTGTACTGAAAGCCCGAAATTTGCGCATTTAGTGTATTTTCATACATATCAAGGTTAATGCTGATTCTTATGTAAATTGGTGTGTAGAATCATATGGTCTCATTTAAAATTGATTCCGAGCAATATAAATGAGTGTACTGAAAGCCCGAAAATTGCGCATTTAGTGTATTTTCATGCATATCAAGATTAATGCTGATTCTTATGTAAATTGATGTGTAGAATCATATGGTCTCATTTAAAATTGATTCTGAGCAATATAAATGAGTGTGCTGAAAGCCAGAAAATTGCGCATTTAGTGTATTTTCATGCATATCAAGATTAATGCTGATTCTTATGTAAATTGATGTGTAGAATCATATGGTCTCATTAAAATTGATTCTGATAAATATAGATGAGTGTACTGAAAGCCCGAAATTGCGCATTTAGTGTATTTTCATGCATATCAAGATTAATGCTGATTCTTATGTAAATTGCTGTGTAGAATCGTATGGTTTCATTTAAAATTGATTTTGAGCAATATAAATGAGTGTACTGAAAGTCCAAAAACTGCGCATTTAGTATATTTTCATGCATATCAAGATTAATGCTGATTCTTATGTAGATTGATGTGTAGAATCATATGGTCACATTTAAAATGTATTCTGAGCAATATAAATGCGTGTACTAAAAGCCCGAAATTTGCGCATTTAGTGCATTTTCATGCATATCAAGATTAATGCTGATTCTTATGTAAATTGATGTGTAGAATCATATGGTCTCATTAAAATTGATTCTGATAAATATAGATGAGTGTACTGAAAGCCCGAAATTGCGCATTTAGTGTATTTTCATGCATATCAATATTAATGCTGATTCTTATGTAAATTGCTGTGTAGAATCATATGGTTTCATTTAAAATTGATTTTGAGCAATATAAATGAGTGTACTGAAAGTCCAAAAACTGCGCATTTAGTATATTTTCATGCATATCAAGATTAATGCTGATTCTTATGTAGATTGATGTGTAGAATCATCTGGTCACATTTAAAATTTATTCTGAGCAATATAAATGAGTGTACTAAAAGCCCGAAATTTGCGCATTTAGTGCATTTTCATGCATATCAAGATTAATGCTGATTCTTATGTAAATTGATGTGTAGAATCATATGGTCTCATTTAAAATTGATTCCGAGCCATATAAATGCGTGTACTGAAAGCCCGAAAATTGCGCATTTAGTGTATTTTCATGCATATCAAGATTAATGCAGATTCTTATGTAAATTGATGTGTAGAATCATATGGTCTCATTTAAAATTGGTTCTGATCAATATAAATGAGTGTACTGAAAGCCCGAAATTTGCGCATTTAGTGTATTTTCATGCATATCAAGATTAATGCTGATTCTTATGTAAATTGATGTGTAGAATCATGTGTTCTCATTTAAAATTGATTCCGAGCAATATAAATGAGTGTACTGAAATACCAAAAACTGCGCATTTAGTGTATTTTCATGCATATCAATATTAATGCTGATTCTTATGTAAATTGATGTGTAGAATCATATGGTCTCATTTAAAATTGACTCCGAGCGACATAAATGAGTGTACTGAAAGCCCGAAAATTGCGCATTTAGTGTATTTTCATGCATATCAAGATTAATGCTGATTCTTATGTAAATTGGTGTGTAGAAACATACGGTCTCATTTAAAATTGATTCTGAGCAATAGAAATGACTGTACGGAAAGACCGAAAATTGCGCATTAAGTGTATTTTCATGCATATCAAGATTAATGCTGATTCTTATGTACATTGATGTGTAGAATTATATGGTTTAATTTAAAATTGATTATGATCAATATAAATGAGTGTACTGAAAGCCGGAAAATTGCGCATTTAGTGTATTTTCATGCATATCAAGATTAATGATGATTCTTATGTAAATTGATGTGTAGAATCATACGGTCTCATTTAAAATAGATTCTGAGCAATATAAATGAGTGTACTGAAAGCCCGAAAATTGCGCGTTTAGTGTATTTTCATGCATATCAAGATTAATGCTGATTCTTATGTAAATTGATGTGTAGAATCATATGGTCTCATTTAAAATTGATTCTGAGCAATATAAATGAGTGTGCTGAAAGCCCGAAAATTGCGCATTTAGTGTATTTTCATGCATATCAAGATTAATGCTGATTCTTATGTAAATTGATGTGTAGAATCATATGGTCTCATTAAAATTGATTCTGATCAATATAAATGAGTGAACTGAAAGCCCGAAATTGCGCATTTAGTATATTTTCATGCATATCAAGATTAATGCTGATTCTTATGTAAATTGATGTGTAGAATCATATGGTTTCATTTAAAATTGATTTTGAGCAATATAAATGAGTGTACTGAAAGTCCAAAAACTGCGCATTTAGTATATTTTCATGCATATCAAGATTAATGCTGATTCTTATGTAAATTGATGTGTAGAATCATATGGTCACATTTAAAATTTATTCTGAGCACTATAAATGAGTGTACTGAAAGCCCGAAATTTGCGCATTTAGTGTATTTTCATACATATCAAGGTTAATGCTGATTCTTATGTAAATTGGTGTGTAGAATCATATGGTCTCATTTAAAATTGATTCCGAGCAATATAAATGAGTGTACTGAAAGCCCGAAAATTGCGCATTTAGTGTATTTTCATGCATATCAAGATTAATGCTGATTCTTATGTAAATTGATGTGTAGAATCATATGGTCTCATTTAAAATTGATTCTGAGCAATATAAATGAGTGTGCTGAAAGCCAGAAAATTGCGCATTTAGTGTATTTTCATGCATATCAAGATTAATGCTGATTCTTATGTAAATTGATGTGTAGAATCATATGGTCTCATTAAAATTGATTCTGATAAATATAGATGAGTGTACTGAAAGCCCGAAATTGCGCATTTAGTGTATTTTCATGCATATCAAGATTAATGCTGATTCTTATGTAAATTGCTGTGTAGAATCGTATGGTTTCATTTAAAATTGATTTTGAGCAATATAAATGAGTGTACTGAAAGTCCAAAAACTGCGCATTTAGTATATTTTCATGCATATCAAGATTAATGCTGATTCTTATGTAGATTGATGTGTAGAATCATATGGTCACATTTAAAATTTATTCTGAGCAATATAAATGCGTGTACTAAAAGCCCGAAATTTGCGCATTTAGTGCATTTTCATGCATATCAAGATTAATGCTGATTCTTATGTAAATTGATGTGTAGAATCATATGGTCTCATTAAAATTGATTCTGATAAATATAGATGAATGTACTGAAAGCCCGAAATTGCGCATTTAGTGTATTTTCATGCATATCAATATTAATGCTGATTCTTATGTAAATTGCTGTGTAGAATCATATGGTTTCATTTAAAATTGATTTTGAGCAATATAAATGAGTGTACTGAAAGTCCAAAAACTGCGCATTTAGTATATTTTCATGCATATCAAGATTAATGCTGATTCTTATGTAGATTGATGTGTAGAATCATCTGGTCACATTTAAAATTTATTCTGAGCAATATAAATGAGTGTACTAAAAGCCCGAAATTTGCGCATTTAGTGCATTTTCATGCATATCAAGATTAATGCTGATTCTTATGTAAATTGATGTGTAGAATCATATGGTCTCATTTAAAATTGATTCCGAGCCATATAAATGCGTGTACTGAAAGCCCGAAAATTGCGCATTTAGTGTATTTTCATGCATATCAAGATTAATGCAGATTCTTATGTAAATTGATGTGTAGAATCATATGGTCGCATTTAAAATTGGTTCTGATCAATATAAATGAGTGTACTGAAAGCCCGAAATTTGCGCATTTAGTGTATTTTCATGCATATCAAGATTAATGCTGATTCTTATGTAAATTGATGTGTAGAATCATGTGTTCTCATTTAAAATTGATTCCGAGCAATATAAATGAGTGTACTGAAATACCAAAAACTGCGCATTTAGTGTATTTTCATGCATATCAATATTAATGCTGATTCTTATGTAAATTGATGTGTAGAATCATATGGTCTCATTTAAAATTGACTCCGAGCGACATAAATGAGTGTACTGAAAGCCCGAAAATTGCGCATTTAGTGTATTTTCATGCATATCAAGATTAATGCTGATTCTTATGTAAATTGGTGTGTAGAAACATACGGTCTCATTTAAAATTGATTCTGAGCAATAGAAATGACTGTACGGAAAGACCGAAAATTGCGCATTAAGTGTATTTTCATGCATATCAAGATTAATGCTGATTCTTATGTACATTGATGTGTAGAATTATATGGTTTAATTTAAAATTGATTATGATCAATATAAATGAGTGTACTGAAAGCCGGAAAATTGCGCATTTAGTGTATTTTCATGCATATCAAGATTAATGCTGATTCTTATGTAAATTGATGTGTAGAATCATATGGTCACATTTAAAATTTATTCTGAGCAATATAAATGAGTGTACTGAAAGCCCGAAATTTGCGCATTTAGTGTATTTTCATACATATCAAGGTTAATGCTGATTCTTATGTAAATTGGTGTGTAGAATCATATGGTCTCATTTAAAATTGATTCCGAGCAATATAAATGCGTGTACTGAAAGCCCGAAAATTGCGCATTTAGTGTATTTTCATGCATATCAAGATTAATGCTGATTCTTATGTAAATTGATGTGTAGAATCATATGGTCTCATTTAAAGTTGATTCTGATCAATATAAATGAGTGTACTGAAAGCCGGAAAATTGCGCATTTAGTGTATTTTCATGCATATCAAGGTTAATGCTGATTCTTATGTAAATTGATGTGTAGAATCATGTGGTCTCATTTAAAATTGATTCCGAGCAATATAAATGAGTGTACTGAAATACCAAAAACTGCGCATTTAGTGTATTTTCATGCATATCAAGATTAATGCTGATTCTTATGTAAATTGATGTGTAGAATCATATGGTCTCATTTAAAATTGACTCCGAGCGACATAAATGTGTGTACTGAAAGCCCGAAAATTGCGCATTTAGTGTATTTTCATGCATATCAAGATTAATGCTGATTCTTATGTAAATTGATGTGTAGAATCATACGGTCTCATTTAAAATTGATTCTGAGCAATAGAAATGACTGTACTGAAAGACCGAAAATTGCGCATTAAGTGTATTTTCATGCATATCAAGATTAATGCTGATTCTTATGTACATTGATGTGTAGAATTATATGGTTTGATTTAAAATTGATTATGATCAATATAAATGAGTGTACTGAAAGCCGGAAAATTGCGCATTTAGTGTATTTTCATGCATATCAAGATTGATTATGATTCTTATGTAAATTGATGTGTAGAATCATACGGTCTCATTTAAAATAGATTCTGAGCAATATAAATGAGTGTACTGAAAGCCCGAAAATTGCGCATTTAGTGTATTCTCATGCATATCAAGATTAATGCTGATTCTTATGTAAATTGATGTGTAGAATCATATGATCTCATTTAAAATTGATTCTGTCCAATATAAATGTGTGTACTGAAAGACCAAAATCTGCGCATTTAGTGTATTTTCATGCATATCAAGATTAATGCTGATTCTTATGTAAATTGGTGTGTAGAATTATATGGTCTCATTTAAAATTGATTCTGATCAATATAAATGAGTGTACTGAATGAGCAAAAACTGCGCATTTAGTGTATTTTCATGCATATCAAGATTAATGCTAATTCTTATGTAAATTGATGTGTAGATTCATACGGTCTAATTTAATATTGATTCTGAGCAATATAAATGAGTGTACTGAAAGCCCGAAAATTGCGCATTTAGTGTATTTTCATGCATATCAAGATTAATGCTGATTCATATGTAAATTGATGTGTAGAATCATATGGTCTCATTGAAAATTGATTCTGATCAATATTAATGAGTGTACTGTTAGCCCGAAAATTGCGCATTTAGTGTATTTCCATGCATATCAAGATTAATGCGGATTCTTATGTAAATTGATGTGTAGAATCATATGGTCTCATTTAAAATTGATTCCGAGCAATATAAATGAGTGTACTGAAATCCCGAAAATTGCGCATTTAGTGTATTTTCATGCATATCAAGATTAATGCTGATTCTTATGTAAATTGATGTGTAGAATCATATGGTCTCATTTCAAATTGATTCTGAGCAATATAAATGAGTGTACTGAAATATCAAAACCTGCGCATTTAGTGTATTTTCATGCATATCATGATTAATGCTGATTCTTATGTAAATTGATGTGTAGAATCATACGATCTCATTTAAAATTGATTCTGAGCAATATAAATGAGTGTACTGAAAGCCCGAAAATTTCGCATTTAGTGTATTTTCATGCATATCAAGATTAATGCTGATTCTTATGTAAATTGATGTGTAGAATCATATGGTTTCATTTAAAATTGATTCTGAGCAATATAAATGAGTGTGCTGAAAGCCCGAAAATTGCGCATTTAGTGCATTTTCATGCATATCAAGATTAATGCGGATTCTTATGTAAATTGATGTGTAGAATCATATGGTCTCATTTAAAATTGATTCTGAGCAATATAAATGAGTGTACTGAAAGCCGGAAAATTGCGCATTTAGTGTATTTTCATGCATATCAAGATTAATCCTGATTCTTATGTAAATTGATGTGTAGAATCATATGGTTTCAATTAAAATTTATTCTGAGCAATATAAATGACTGTACTGAAAGACCAAACTCTGCGCATTTAGTGTATTTTCATACATATCAAGATTAATGCTGATTCATATGTAAATTGATGTGTAGAATCATATGGTTTCATATAAATTGTTTCTGAGCAGTATAAATGAGTGTACTGAAAGCCCGAAAATTGCGCATTTAGTGTATTTTCATGCATATCAAGATTAATGCTGATTCTTATGTAAATTGATGTGTAGAATCATAAGGTCTCATTTAAAATTGATTCTGATCAATATAAATGTGTGTACTGAAAGACCAAAAACTGCGCATTTAGTGTATTTTCATGCATATCAAGATTAATGCTGATTCTTATGTAAATTGATGTGTAGAATCATATGGTTTCATTTAAAATTGATTCTGAGCAATATAAATGAGTGTACTGAAAGCCCGAAAATTGCGCATTTAGTGTATTTTCATGCATATCAAGATTAATGCTGATTCTTATGTAAATTGATGCGTAGAATCATATGGTTTCATCTAAAATTGATTCTGAGCAATATAAATGAGTGTGCTGAAAGCCCGAAAATTGCGCATTTAGTGCATTTTCATGCATATCAAGATTAATGCTGATTCTTATGTAAATTGATGTGTAGAATCATATGGTTACATTTAAAATTGATTCTGAGCAATATAAATGAGTGTACTGAAAGCCCGAAAATTGCGCATTTAGTGTATTTTCATGCATATCAAGATTAATGCTGATTCTTATGTAAATTGATGTGTAGAATCATATGGTCTCATTTAAAATTGACTCCGAGCGACATAAACGAGTGTACTGAAAGCCCGAAAATTGCGCATTTAGTGTATTTTCATGCATATCAAGATTAATGCTGATTCTTATTTAAATTGATGTGTAGAATCATATGGTCTCATTTAAAATTGATTCTGAGCAATATAAATGTCTGTACTGAAAGACCGAAAATTGCGCATTAAGTGTATTTTCATGCATATCAAGATTAATGCTGATTCTTATGTAAATTGATGTGTAGAATCATATGGTCTCATTTAAAATTGATTCTGATCAATATAAATGAGTGTACTGAAAGCCCGAAAATTGCGCATTTAGTGTATTTTCATGCATATCAAGATTAATGCTGATTCTTATGTAAATTGATGTGTAGAATCATACGGTCTCATTTAAAATAGATTCTGAGCAATATAAATGAGTGTACTGAAAGCCCGAAAATTGCGCATTTAGTGTATTTTCATGCATATCAAGATTAATGCTGATTCATATGTAAATTGTTGTGTAGAATCATATGGTCTCATTTGAAATTGATTCTGAGCAATATTAATGAGTGTACTGTAAGCCCGAAAATTGCGCATTTAGTGTATTTCCATGCATATCAAGATTAATGCTGATTCTTATGTAAATTGATGTCTGGAATCATATGGTGTCATTTAAAATTGATTCTGAGCAATATAAATGAGTGTGCTGAAAGCCCGAAAATTGCGCATTTAGTGCATTTTCATGCATATCAAGATTAATGCGGATTCTTATGTAAATTGATGTGTAGAATCATATGGTCTCATTTAAAATTGATTCTGAGCAATATCAATGAGTGTACTGAAAGCCGGAAAATTGCGCATTTAGTGTATTTTCATGCATATCAAGATTAATCCTGATTCTTATGTAAATTGATGTGTAGAATCATATGGTTTCAATTAAAATTTATTCTGAGCAATATAAATGACTGTACTGAAAGTCCAAACTCTGCGCATTTGGTGTATTTTCATACATATCAAGATTAATGCTGATTCTTATGTAAATTGATGTGTAGAATCATACGGTCTCATTTAAAATTGATTCTGATCAATATAAATGAGTGTACTGAAAGTCCAAATACTGCGCATTTAGTGTATTTTCATGCATATCAAGATTAATGCTGATTCTTATGTAAATTGATGTGTAGAATCATATGGTTTCATTTAAAATTGATTCTGAGCAATATAAATGAGTGTACTGAAAGCCCGAAAATTGCGCATTTAGTGTATTTTCATGCATATCAAGATTAATGCTGATTCTTATGTAAATTGATGTGTAGAATCATATGGTTTCATCTGAAATTGATTCTGAGCAATATAAATGAGTGTGCTGAAAGCCCGAAAATTGCGCATTTCGTGCATTTTCATGCATATCAAGATTAATGCTGATTCTTATGTAAATTGATGTGTAGAATCATATGGTTACATTTAAAATTGATTCTGAGCAATATAAATGAGTGTACTGAATGCCGGAAAATTGCGCATTTAGTGTATTTTCATGCATATCAAGATTAATGCTGATTCTTATGTAAATTGATGTGTAGAATCATATGGTCTCATTTCAAATTGATTCCGAGCAATATCAATGAGTGTACTGAAATATCAAAAACTGCGCATTTAGTGTATTTTCATGTATATCAAGATTAATGCTGATTCTTATGTAAATTGATGTGTAGAATCATACGATCTCATTTAAAATTGATTCTGAGCAATATAAATGAGTGTACTGAAAGCCCGAAAATTTCGCATTTAGTGTATTTTCATGCATATCAAGATTAATGCTGATTCTTATGTAAATTGATGTGTAGAATCATGTGGTTTCATTTAAAATTGATTCTGAGCAATATAAATGAGTGTACTGAAAGCCCGAAAATTGCGCATTTAGTGTATTTTCATGCATATCAAGATTAATGCTGATTCTTATGTAAATTGATGTGTAGAAACATAAGGTTTCATTTAAAATTGATTCTGAGCAATATAAATGAGTGTACTGAAAGCCCGAAAATTGCGCATTTAGTGTATTTTCATGCATATCAAGATTAATGCGGATTCTTATGTAAATTGATGTGTAGAATCATTTGGTCTCATTTAAAATTGATTCCGAACAATATAAATGAGTGGACTGAAATATCAAAAAATGCGCATTTAGTGTATTTTCATGCATATCAAGATTAATGCTGATTCTTATGTAAATTGATGTGTAGAATCATACGATCTCATTTAAAATTGATTCTGAGCAATATAAATGAGTGTACTGAAAGCCCGAAAATTTCGCATTTAGTGTATTTTCATGCATATCAAGATTAATGCTGATTCTTATGTAAATTGATGTGTAGAATCATGTGGTTTCATTTAAAATTGATTCTGAGCAATATAAATGAGTGTACTGAAAGCCCGAAAATTGCGCATTTAGTGCATTTTCATGCATATCAAGATTAATGCTGATTCTTATGTAAATTGATGTGTAGAAACATAAGGTTTCATTTAAAATTGATTCTGAGCAATATAAATGAGTTTACTGAAAGCCCGAAAATTGCGCATTTAGTGTATTTTCATGCATATCAAGATTAATGCGGATTCTTATGTAAATTGATGTGTAGAATCATTTGGTCTCATTTAAAATTGATTCCGAGCAATATAAATGAGTGTACTGAAATATCAAAAACTGCGCATTTAGTGTATTTTCATGCATATCAAGATTAATGCTGATTCTTATGTAAATTGATGTGTAGAATCATACGGTCTCATTTAAAATTGATTCTGAGCAATATAAATGAGTGTACTGAAAGCCCGAAAATTGCGCATGTAGTGTATTTTCATGCATATCAAGATTAATGCTGATTCTTATGTAAATTGATGTGTAGAATCATACGGTCTCATTTAAAATTTATTCTGATCAATATAAATGAGTGTACTGAAAGACCAAAAACTGCGCATTTAGTGTATTTTCATGCATATCAAGATTAATGCTGATTCTTATGTAAATTGATGTGTAGAATCATACGGTCTCATTTAAAATTGATTCTGAGCAATATAAATGAGTGTACTGAAAGCCCGAAAATTGCGCATTTAGTGTATTTTCATGCATATCAAGATTAATGCTGATTCTTATGTAAATTGATGTGTAGAATCATACGGTCTCATTTAAAATTTATTCTGATCAATATAAATGACTGTACTGAAAGACCAGACTCTGCGCATTTAGTGTATTTTCATACATATCAAGATCAATGCTGATTCATATATAAATTGATGTGTAGAATCATATGGTTTCATATAAATTGTTTCTGAGCAATATAAATGAGTGTACTGAAAGCCCGAAAATTGCGCATTTAGTGTATTTTCATGCATATCAAGATTAATGCTGATTCTTATGTAAATTGATGTGTAGAATCATATGGTTTCATTTAAAATTGATTCTGAGCAATATAAATGAGTGTACTGAAAGCCCGAAAATTGCGCATTTAGTGTATTTTCATGCATATCAAGATTAATGCTTATTCTTATGTAAATTGATGTGTAGAATCATATGGTTTCATTTAAAATTGATTCTGATCAATATAAATGAGTGTACTGAAAGCCCGAAAATTGCGCATTTAGTGTATTTTCATGCATATCAAGATTAATGCTGATTCTTATGTAAATTGATGTGTAGAATCATACGGTCTCATTTAAAATAGATTCTGAGCAATATAAATGAGTGTACTGAAAGCCCGAAAATTGCGCATTTAGTGTATTTTCAGCATATGAAGATTAATGCTGATTCATATGTAAATTGATGTGTAGAATCATATGGTCTCATTTAAAATTGATTCTGATCAATATAAATGAGTGTACTGTAAGCCCGAAAATTGCGCATTTAGTGTATTTCCATGCATATCAAGATTAATGCTGATTCTTATGTAAATTGATGTGTAGAATCATATGGTCTCATTTAAAATTGATTCTGAGCTATATAAATGAGTGTACTGAAAGCCCGAAAATTGCGCATTTAGTGTATTTTCATGCATATCAAGATTAATGCTGATTCTTATGTAAATTGATGTGTAGAATCATATGGTCTCATTTCAAATTGATTCTGAGCAATATAAATGAGTGTACTGAAATATCAAAAACTGCGCATTTAGTGTATTTTCATGCATATCAAGATTAATGCTGATTCTTATGTAAATTGATGTGTAGAATCATACGGTCTCATTTAAAATTGATTCTGAGCAATATAAATGATTGTACTGAAAGCCCGAAAATTGCGCATTTAGTGTATTTTCATGCATATCAAGATTAATGCTGATTCTTATGTAAATTGATGTGTAGAATCATATGGTTTCATTTAAAATTGTTTCTGAGCAATATAAATGAGTGTACTGAAAGCCCGAAAATTGCGCATTTAGTGTATTTTCATGCATATCAAGATTAATGCTGATTCTTATGTAAATTGATGTGTAGAATCACTTGGTGTCATTTAAAATAGATTCTGAGCGATATATATGGATGTACTGAAAGCCCGAAAATTGCGCATTTAATGTATTTTCATGCATATCAAGATTAATGCTGATTCTTATGTAAATTGATGTGTAGAATCATATAATCTCATTTAAAATTGATTCTGAGCAATATAAATGTGTGTACTGAAAGCCCGAAAATTGCGCGTTAATGTATTTTCATGCCTATTAAGATTAATGCTGATTCTTATGTAAATTGATGTGTAGAATCATATGGTTTCATTTAAAATTTATTCTGAGCAATATAAATGCGTGTACTGAAAGCCCGAAAATTGCGCATTTAGTGTATTTTCATGCATATCAAGATTAATGTTGATTCTTATGTAAATTGATGTGTAGAATCATATGGTCTCATTTAAAATTGATTCTGTTCAATATAAATGAGTGTACTGAAAGACCAAAATCTGCGCATTTAGTGTATTTTCATGCCTATTAAATTTAATGCTGATTCTTATGTAAATTGATGTGTAGAATCATATGGTTTCATTTAAAATTGGTTCTGAGCAATATAAATGAGTATACTGAAAGCCCGAAAATTGTGCATTTAGTGTATTTTCATGCATATCAAGATTAATGCTGATTCTTATGTAAATTGATGTGTAGAATCATACGGTCTCATTTAAAATTGATTCTGTGCAATATAAATGAGTGTACTGAAAGCAAGAAAATTGCGCATTTAGTGTATTTTCATGCATATCAAGATTAATGCTGATTCTTATGTAAATTGATGTGTAGAATCATACGGTCTCATTCAAAATTGATTCTGAGCAATATAAATGAGTGTACTGAAAGCCCGAAAATTGCGCATTTAGTGTATTTTCATGCATATCAAGATTAATGCTGATTCTTATGTAAATTGTTGTGTAGAATCACTTGGTGTCATTTAAAATAGATTCTGAGCAATATATATGGATGTACTGAAAGCCCGAAAATTGCGCATTTAATGTATTTTCATGCATATCAAGATTAATGCTGATTCTTATGTAAATTGATGTGTAGAATCATATGGTCTCATTTAAAATTGATTCTGATCAATATAAATGAGTGTACTGAAAGACCAAAAACTGCGCATTTAGTGCATTTTCATGCATATCAAGATTAATGCTGATTCTTATGTAAATTTATTTGTAGATTCATATGGTCTCATTTAAAATTGATTCTGAGCAATATAAATGAGTGTACTGAAAGCCCGAAAATTGCGCATTTAGTATATTTTCATGCATATCAAGATTAATGCTGATTCTTATGTAAATTGATGTGTAGAATCATATGGTCTCATTTAAAATTGACTCCGAGCGACATAAATGACTGTACTGAAAGCCCGAAAATTGCGCATTTAGTGTATTTTCATGCATATCAAGATTAATGCTGATTCTTATGTAAATTGATGTGTAGAATCATATGGTTTCATTTAAAATTGATTCTGATCAATATAAATGAGTGTACTGAAAGCCCGAAAATTGCGCATTTAGTGTATTTTCAGCATATGAAGATTAATGCTGATTCATATGTAAATTGATGTGTAGAATCATATGGTCTCATTTAAAATTGATTCTGATCAATATAAATGAGTGTACTGTAAGCCCGAAAATTGCGCATTTAGTGTATTTCCATGCATATCAAGATTAATGCTGATTCTTATGTAAATTGATGTGTAGAATCATATGGTCTCATTTAAAATTGATTCTGAGCAATATAAATGAGTGTACTGAATGCCGGAATATTGCGCATTTAGTGTATTTTCATGCATATCAAGATTAATGCTGATTCTTATGTAAATTGATGTGTAGAATCATATGGTCTCATTTCAAATTGATTCTGAGCAATATAAATGAGTGTACTGAAATATCAAAAACTGCGCATTTAGTGTATTTTCATGCATATCAAGATTAATGCTGATTCTTATGTAAATTGATGTGTAGAATCATACGGTCTCATTTAAAATTGATTCTGAGCAATATAAATGAGTGTACTGAAAGCCCGAAAATTGCGCATTTAGTGTATTTTCATGCATATCAAGATTAATGCTGATTCTTATGTAAATTGATGTGTAGAATCACTTGGTGTCATTTAAAATAGATTCTGAGCGATATATATGGATGTACTGAAAGCCCGAAAATTGCGCATTTAATGTATTTTCATGCATATCAAGATTAATGCTGATTCTTATGTAAATTGATGTGTAGAATCATATAATCTCATTTAAAATTGATTCTGAGCAATATAAATGTGTGTACTGAAAGCCCGAAAATTGCGCGTTAATGTATTTTCATGCCTATTAAGATTAATGCTGATTCTTATGTAAATTGATGTGTAGAATCATATGGTTTCATTTAAAATTTATTCTGAGCAATATAAATGCGTGTACTGAAAGCCCGAAAATTGCGCATTTAGTGTATTTTCATGCATATCAAGATTAATGTTGATTCTTATGTAAATTGATGTGTAGAATCATATGGTCTCATTTAAAATTGATTCTGTTCAATATAAATGAGTGTACTGAAAGACCAAAATCTGCGCATTTAGTGTATTTTCATGCCTATTAAATTTAATGCTGATTCTTATGTAAATTGATGTGTAGAATCATATGGTTTCATTTAAAATTGGTTCTGAGCAATATAAATGAGTATACTGAAAGCCCGAAAATTGTGCATTTAGTGTATTTTCATGCATATCAAGATTAATGCTGATTCTTATGTAAATTGATGTGTAGAATCATACGGTCTCATTTAAAATTGATTCTGTGCAATATAAATGAGTGTACTGAAAGCAAGAAAATTGCGCATTTAGTGTATTTTCATGCATATCAAGATTAATGCTGATTCTTATGTAAATTGATGTGTAGAATCATACGGTCTCATTCAAAATTGATTCTGAGCAATATAAATGAGTGTACTGAAAGCCCGAAAATTGCGCATTTAGTGTATTTTCATGCATATCAAGATTAATGCTGATTCTTATGTAAATTGTTGTGTAGAATCACTTGGTGTCATTTAAAATAGATTCTGAGCAATATATATGGATGTACTGAAAGCCCGAAAATTGCGCATTTAATGTATTTTCATGCATATCAAGATTAATGCTGATTCTTATGTAAATTGATGTGTAGAATCATATGGTCTCATTTAAAATTGATTCTGATCAATATAAATGAGTGTACTGAAAGACCAAAAACTGCGCATTTAGTGCATTTTCATGCATATCAAGATTAATGCTGATTCTTATGTAAATTTATTTGTAGATTCATATGGTCTCATTTAAAATTGATTCTGAGCAATATAAATGAGTGTACTGAAAGCCCGAAAATTGCGCATTTAGTATATTTTCATGCATATCAAGATTAATGCTGATTCTTATGTAAATTGATGTGTAGAATCATATGGTCTCATTTAAAATTGACTCCGAGCGACATAAATGACTGTACTGAAAGCCCGAAAATTGCGCATTTAGTGTATTTTCATGCATATCAAGATTAATGCTGATTCTTATGTAAATTGATGTGTAGAATCATATGGTTTCATTTAAAATTGATTCTGATCAATATAAATGAGTGTACTGAAAGCCCGAAAATTGCGCATTTAGTGTATTTTCAGCATATGAAGATTAATGCTGATTCATATGTAAATTGATGTGTAGAATCATATGGTCTCATTTAAAATTGATTCTGATCAATATAAATGAGTGTACTGTAAGCCCGAAAATTGCGCATTTAGTGTATTTCCATGCATATCAAGATTAATGCTGATTCTTATGTAAATTGATGTGTAGAATCATATGGTCTCATTTAAAATTGATTCTGAGCAATATAAATGAGTGTACTGAATGCCGGAATATTGCGCATTTAGTGTATTTTCATGCATATCAAGATTAATGCTGATTCTTATGTAAATTGATGTGTAGAATCATATGGTCTCATTTCAAATTGATTCTGAGCAATATAAATGAGTGTACTGAAATATCAAAAACTGCGCATTTAGTGTATTTTCATGCATATCAAGATTAATGCTGATTCTTATGTAAATTGATGTGTAGAATCATACGGTCTCATTTAAAATTGATTCTGAGCAATATAAATGAGTGTACTGAAAGCCCGAAAATTTCGCATTTAGTGTATTTTCATGCATATCAAGATTAATGCCGATTCTTATGTAACATGATGTGTAGAATCATGTGGTTTCATTTAAAATTGATTCTAAGCAATATAAATGATTGTACTGAAAGCCCGAAAATTGCGCATTTAGTGTATTTTCATGCATATCAAGATTAATGCTGATTCTTATGTAAATTGATGTGTAGAATCATATGGTTTCATTTAAAATTGTTTCTGAGCAATATAAATGAGTGTACTGAAAGCCCGAAAATTTCGCATTTAGTGTATTTTCATGCATGTCAAGATTAATGCTGATTCTTATGTAAATTGATGTGTAGAATCACTTGGTGTCATTTAAAATAGATTCTGAGCGATATATATGGATGTACTGAAAGCCCGAAAATTGCGCATTTAATGTATTTTCATGCATATCAAGATTAATGCTGATTCTTATGTAAATTGATGTGTAGAATCATATAATCTCATTTAAAATTGATTCTGAGCAATATAAATGTGTGTACTGAAAGCCCGAAAATTGCGCGTTAATGTATTTTCATGCCTATTAAGATTAATGCTGATTCTTATGTGAATTGATGTGTAGAATCATATGGTCTCATTTAAAATTGATTCTGAGCAATATAAATGAGTGTACTGAATGCCGGAATATTGCGCATTTAGTGTATTTTCATGCATATCAAGATTAATGCTGATTCTTATGTAAATTGATGTGTAGAATCATATGGTCTCATTTCAAATTGATTCTGAGCAATATAAATGAGTGTACTGAAATATCAAAAACTGCGCATTTAGTGTATTTTCATGCATATCAAGATTAATGCTGATTCTTATGTAAATTGATGTGTAGAATCATACGGTCTCATTTAAAATTGATTCTGAGCAATATAAATGAGTGTACTGAAAGCCCGAAAATTTCGCATTTAGTGTATTTTCATGCATATCAAGATTAATGCCGATTCTTATGTAACATGATGTGTAGAATCATGTGGTTTCATTTAAAATTGATTCTAAGCAATATAAATGATTGTACTGAAAGCCCGAAAATTGCGCATTTAGTGTATTTTCATGCATATCAAGATTAATGCTGATTCTTATGTAAATTGATGTGTAGAATCATATGGTTTCATTTAAAATTGTTTCTGAGCAATATAAATGAGTGTACTGAAAGCCCGAAAATTTCGCATTTAGTGTATTTTCATGCATGTCAAGATTAATGCTGATTCTTATGTAAATTGATGTGTAGAATCACTTGGTGTCATTTAAAATAGATTCTGAGCGATATATATGGATGTACTGAAAGCCCGAAAATTGCGCATTTAATGTATTTTCATGCATATCAAGATTAATGCTGATTCTTATGTAAATTGATGTGTAGAATCATATAATCTCATTTAAAATTGATTCTGAGCAATATAAATGTGTGTACTGAAAGCCCGAAAATTGCGCGTTAATGTATTTTCATGCCTATTAAGATTAATGCTGATTCTTATGTGAATTGATGTGTAGAATCATATGGTTTCATTTAAAATTTATTCTGAGCAATATAAATGCGTGTACTGAAAGCCCGAAAATTGCGCATTTAGTGTATTTTCATGCATATCAAGATTAATGTTGATTCTTATGTAAATTGATGTGTAGAATCATATGGTCTCATTTAAAATTGATTCTGTTCAATATAAATGAGTGTACTGAAAGACCAAAATCTGCGCATTTAGTGTATTTTCATGCCTATTAAATTTAATGCTGATTCTTATGTAAATTGATGTGTAGAATCATATGGTTTCAATTAAAATTGATTCTGAGCAATATAAATGAGTATACTGAAAGCCCGAAAATTGTGCATTTAGTGTATTTTCATGCATATCAAGATTAATGCTGATTCTTATGTAAATTGGTGTGTAGAATTATATGTTCTCATTTAAAATTGATTCTGATCAATATAAATGAGTGTACTGAATGACCAAAAACTGCGCATTGAGTGTATTTTCAGGCATATCAAGATTAATGCTGATTCTTATGTAAATTGATGTGTAGAATCATACGGTCTCATTTAAAATTGATTCTGTGCAATATAAATGAGTGTACTGAAAGCAAGAAAATTACGCATTTAGTGTATTTTCATGCATATCAAGATTAATGCTGATTCTTATGTAAATTGATGTGTAGAATCATACGGTCTCATTCAAAATTGATTCTGAGCAATATAAATGAGTGTACTGAAAGCCGGAAAATTGCGCATTTAGTGTATTTTCATGCATATCAAGATTAATGCTGATTCTTATGTAAATTGTTGTGTAGAATCACTTGGTGTCATTTAAAATAGATTCTGAGCAATATATATGGATGTACTGAAAGCCCGAAAATTGCGCATTTAATGTATTTTCATGCATATCAAGATTAATGCTGATTCTTATGTAAATTGATGTGTAGAATCATATAATCTCATTTAAAATTGATTCTGAGCAATATAAATGAGTGTGCTGAAAGCCCGAAAATTGCGCATTTAGTGCATTTTCATGCATATCAAGATTAATGCTGATTCTTATGTAAATTTATTTGTAGATTCATATGGTCTCATTTAAAATTGATTCGGAGCAATATAAATGAGTGTGCTGAAAGCCCGAAAATTGCGCATTTAGTGCATTTTCATGCATATCAAGATTAATGCTGATTCTTATGTAAATTGATGTGTAGAATCATATGGTTTCATTTAAAATTGATTCTGATCAATATAAATGAGTGTACTGAAAGCCCGAAATTTGCGCATTTAGTGTATTTTCATGCATATCAAGATTAATGCTGATTCTTATGTAAATTGTTGTGTAGAATAATATGGTCTCATTTGAAATTGATTCCGAGCAATATAAATGAGTGTACTGAAAGCCCGAAAATTGCGCATTTAGTGTATTTTCATGCATATCAAGATTAATGCTGATTCTTATGTAAATTGCTGTGTAGAATCATACGGTCTCATTTAAAATTCATTCTGAGCAATATAAATGAGTGTACTGAAAGCCCGAAAATTGTGCATTTAGTGTATTTTCATGCATATCAAGATTAATGCTGATTCTTATGTAAATTTATGTGTAGATTCATATGGTCTCATTTAAAATTGATTCTGAGCAATAAAAATGAGTGTGCTGAAAGCCCGAAAATTGCGCATTTAGTGTATTTTCATGCATATCAATATTAATGCTGATTCTTATGTAAATTGATGTGTAGAATCATATGGTTACATTTAAAATTGATTCTGATCAATATAAATGACTGTACTGAAAGTCCAAAAACTGCGCATTAATGTATTTTCATGCATATAAAGATTAATGCTGATTCTTATGTAAATTGATGTGTAGAATCATATGGTCTCATTTAAAATTGACTCCGAGCCACATAAATGAGTGTACTGAAAGCCCGGAAATTGCGCATTTAGTGTAATTTCATGCATATCAAGATTAATGCTGATTCTTATGTAAATTGATGTGTAGAATCATACGGTCTCATTTAAAATTGATTCTGAGCAATATAAATGAGTGTACTGAAAGCCCGAAAATTGCGCATTTAGTGTATTTTCATGCATATCAAGATTAATGCTGATTCTTATGTAAATTGATGTGAAGAATAATATGGTTTCAATTAAAATTGATTCTGAGCAATATAAATGAGTGTACTGAAAGCCCGAAAATTGCGCATTTATTGTATTTTCATGCATATCAAGATTAATGCTGATTCTTATGTAAATTGATGTGTAGAATCATATGGTCTCATTTAATATTGATTCTGAGCAATATAAATGAGTGTACTGAAAACCGGAATATTGCGCATTATTGTATTTTGATGCATATCAAGATTAATGCTGATTCTTATGTAAATTGATGTGTAGAATCATATGGTCTCTTTTAAAATTGACTCCGAGCGACATAAATGTGTGTAATGAAAGCCCGAAAATTACGCATTTAGTGTATTTTCATGCATATCAAGATTAATGCTGATTCTTATGTAAATTGATGTGTAGAATCATATGGTTTCATTTAAAATTGATTCTGAGCAATATAAATGAGTGTACTGAAAGCCCGAAAATTGCGCATTTAGTGTATTTTAATGCATATCAAGATGAATGCTGATTCTTATGTAAATTGATGTGAAGAATCATTTGGTTTCAATTAAAATTGATTCTGAGCAATATAAATGAGTGTACTGAAATCCCGAAAATTGCGCATTTAGTGTATTTTCATGCATATCAAGATTAATGCTGATTCTTATGTAAATTGATGTGTAGAATCATACGGTCTCATTTAAAATTAATTCTGAGCAATATAAATGAGTGTACTGAAAGCCGGAAAATTGCGCATTTAGTGTATTTTCATGCATATCAAGATTAATGCTGATTCTTATGTAAATTGATGTGAAGAATAATATGATTTCAATTAAAATTGATTCTGAGCAATATAAAGGAGTGTACTGAAAGCCCGAAAATTGCGCATTTAGTGTATTTTCATGCATATCAAGATTAATGCTGATTCTTATGTAAATTGATGTGTAGAATCATATGGTCTCATTTAATATTGATTCTGAGCAATATAAATGAGTGTACTGAAAACCGGAATATTTCGCATTATTGTATTTTGATGCATATCAAGATTAATGCTGATTCTTATGTAAATTGATGTGTAGAATCACATGGTCTCTTTTAAAATTGACTCCGAGCGACATAAATGAGTGTAATGAAAGCCTGAATATTGCGCATTTAGTGTATTTTCATGCATATCAAGATTAATGCTGATTCTTATGTAAATTGATGTGCAGAATCATATGGTTTCATTTAAAATTGGTTCTGAGCAATATAAATGAGTGTAATGAAAGCCCGAAAATTGCACATTTAGTGTATTTTCATGCATATCAAGATTGATGCTGATTCTTATGTAAATTGATGTGTAGAATCATATGGTCTCTTTTAAAATTGACTCCGAGCGACATAAATGAGTGTAATGAAAGCCCGAAAATTGCGCATTTAGTGTATTTTCATGCATATCAAGATTAATGCTGATTCTTATGTAAATTGATGTGTAGAATCATATGGTTTCATTTAAAATTGATCCTGAGCAATATAAATGCGTGTACTGAAAGCCCGAAAATTGCGCATTTAGTGTATTTTCATGCATATCAAGATGAATGCTGATTCTTATGTAAATGGAAGTGTAGTAGCATATGGTTTCGTTTAAAATTGGTTCTGAGCAATATAAATGAGTGTAATGAAAGCCCGAAAATTGCGCATTTAGTGTATTTTCATGCATATCAAGATTAATGCTGATTCTTATGTAAATTGATGTGAAGAATCATTTGGTTTCAATTAAAATTGATTCTGAGCAATATAAATGAGTGTACTGAAAGCCCGAAAATTGCGCATTTAGTGTATTTTCATGCATATCAAGATTAATGCTGATTCTTATGTAAATTGATGTGTAGAATCATACGGTCTCATTTAAAATTGATTCTGAGCAATATAAATGAGTGTACTGAAAGCCCGAAAATTGCGCATTTAGTGTATTTTCATGCATATCAAGATTAATGCTGATTCTTATGTAAATTGATGTGAAGAATAATATGGTTTCAATTAAAATTGATTCTGAGCAATATAAATGAGTGTACTGAAAGCCCGAAAATTGCGCATTTAGTGTATTTTCATGCATATCAAGATTAATGCTGATTCTTATGTAAATTGATGTGTAGAATCATATGGTCTCATTTAATATTGATTCTGAACAATATAAATGAGTGTACTGAAAACCGGAATATTGCGCATTATTGTATTTTGATGCATATCAAGATTAATGCTGATTCTTATGTAAATTGATGTGTAGAATCATATGGTCTCTTTTAAAATTGACTCCGAGCGACATAAATGAGTGTAATGAAAGCCCGAAAATTGCGCATTTAGTGTATTTTCATGCATATCAAGATTAATGCTGATTCTTATGTAAATTGATGTGTAGAATCATATGGTTTCATTTAAAATTGATTCTGAGCAATATAAATGAGTGTACTGAAAGCCCGAAAATTGCGCATTTAGTGTATTTTCATGCATATCAAGATGAATGCTGATTCTTATGTAAATGGATGTGTAGAAGCATATGGTTTCGTTTAAAATTGGTTCTGAGCAATAGAAATGAGTGTAATGAAAGCCGGAAAATTGCGCATTTAGTGTATTTTCATGCATATCAAGATTAATGCTGATTCTTATGTAAATTGATGTGTAGAATCATATGGTCTCATTTAAAATTGATTCTGAGCAATATAAATGAGTGTGCTGAAAGCTGGAGAATTGCGCATTTAGTGTATTTTCATGCATATCAAGATTAATGCTGATTCTTATGTAAATTGATGTGAAGAATCATTTGGTTTCAATTAAAATTGATTCAGACCAATATAAATGAGTGTACTGAAAGACCGAAAATTGCGCATTTAGTGTATTTTCATGCATATCAAGATTAATGCTGATTCTTATGTAAATTGATGTGTAGAATCATATGGTCTCGTTTAAAATTGACTCCGAGCCACATAAATGAGTGTACTGAAAGCCCGAAAATTACGCATTTAGTGTATTTTCATGCATATCAAGATTAATGCTGATTCTTATGTAAATTGATGTGTATAATCATATGGTTTCATTTAAAATTGATTCTGAGCAATATAAATGAGTATACTGAAAGCCCGAAAATTGTGCATTTAGTGTATTTTCATGCATATCAAGATTAATGCAGATTCTTATGTAAATTGGTGTGTAGAATTATATGGTCTCATTTAAAATTGATTCTGATCAATATAAATGAGTGTACTGAAAGACCAAAAACTGCGTATTTAGTGTATTTTCATGCATATCAAGATTAATGCTGATTCTTATGTAAATTGATGTGTAGAATCATACGGTCTCATTTGAAATTGATTCTGAGCAATATAAATGAGTGTACTGAAAGCCCGAAAATTGCGCATTTAATGTATTTTCATGCATATCAAGATTAATGCTGATTCTTATGTAAATTGATGTTTAGAATCATATGGTTTCATTTAAAATTGATTCTGAGCAATATAAACGAGTGTACTGTAAGCCCGAAAATTGCGCAATTATTGTATTTTCATGCATATCAAGATTAATGCTGATTCTTATGTAAATTGATGTGTAGAATCATATGGTCTCATTTAAAATTGATTCTGTTCAATATAAATGAGTGTACTCAAAGGCCAAAATCTGCGCATTTAGTGTATTTTCATGCATATCAAGATTAATGCTGATTCTTATGTAAATTGATGTGTAGAATCATATGGTTTCATTTAAAATTGATTCTGAGCAATATAAATGAGTATACTGAAAGCCCGAAAATTGTGCATTTAGTGTATTTTCATGCATATCAAGATTAATGATGATTCTTATGTAAATTGGTGTGTAGAATTATATGGTCTCATTTAAAATTGATTCTGATCAATATAAATGAGTGTACTGAATGACCAAATACTGCGCATTGAGTGTATTTTCATGCATATCAAGATTAATGATGATTCTTATGTAAATTGATGTGTAGAATCATACGGTCTCATTTAAAATTGATTCTGAGCAATATAAATGAGTGTACTGAAAGCAAGAAAATTGCGCATTTAGTGTATTTTCATGCATATCAAGATTAATGCTGATTCTTATGTAAATTGATGTGTAGAATCATACGGTCTCATTCAAAATTGATTCTGAGCAATATAAATGAGTGTACTGAAAGCCCGAAAATTGCGCATTTAGTGTATTTTCATGCATATCAAGATTATTGCTGATTCTTATGTAAATTGATGTGTATAATCATATGGTTTCAATTTAAATTGATTCTGAGCAATATGAATGCGTGTACTGAAAGCCCGAAAATTGCGCATTTAGTGTATTTTCATGCATATCAAGATTAATGCTGAATCTTATGTAAATTTATGTGTGGATTCATATGGTCTCATTTAAAATTGATTCGGAGCAATATAAATGAGTGTGCTGAAAGCCCGAAAATTGCGCATTTAGTGCATTTTCATGCATATCAAGATTAATGCTGATTCTTATGTAAATTGATGTGTAGAATCACTTGGTGTCATTTAAAATAGATTCTGAGCAATATATATGGATGTACTGAAAGCCCGAAAATTGCGCATTTAATGTATTTTCATGGATATCAAGATTAATGCTGATTCTTATGTAAATTGATGTGTAGAATCATATGGTCTCATTTAAAATTGATTCTGATCAATATAAATGAGTGTACTGAAAGACCAAAAACTGCGCATTTAGTGTATTTTCATGCATATCAAGATTAATGCTGATTCTTATGTAAATTGATGTGTAGAATCATACGGTCTCATTTAAAATTGATTCTGAGCAATATAAATGAGTGTACTGAAAGCCCGAAAATTGCGCATTTAATGTATTTTCATGCATATCAAGATTAATGCTGATTCTTATGTAAATTGATGTTTAGAATCATATGGTTTCATTAAAAATTGATTCTGAACAATATAAATATGTGTACTGTCAGCCCGAAAATTGCGCAATTATTGTATTTTCATGCATATCAAGATTAATGCTGATTCTTATGTAAATTTATGTGTAGATTCATATGGTCTCATTTGAATTTGATTCTGAGCAATAAAAATGAGTGTGCCGAAAGCCCGAAAATTGCGCATTTAGTGTATTTTCATGCATATCAAGATTAATGCTGATTCTTATGTAAATTGATGTGTAGAATCATATGGTTACATTTAAAATTGATTCTGATCAATATAAATGACTGTACTGAAAGACCAAAAACTGCGCATTAATGTATTTTCATGCATATAAAGATTAATGCTGATTCTTATGTAAATTGATGTGTAGAATCATATGGTCTCATTTAAAATTGACTCCGAGCCATATAAATGAGTGTACTGAAAGCCTGAAAATTGCGCATTTAGTGTATTTTCATGCATATCAAGATTAATGCTGATTCTTATGTAAATTGATGTGAAGAATAATATGGTTTCAATTAAAATTGATTCTGAGCAATATAAATGAGTGTACTGAAAGCCCGAAAATTGCGCATTTAGTGTATTTTCATGCATATCAAGATTAATGCTGATTCTTATGTAAATTGATGTGTCGAATCATATGGTCTCATTTAATATTGATTCTGAGCAATATAAATGAGTGTACTGAAAACCGGAATATTGCGCATTATTGTATTTTGATGCATATCAAGATTAATGCTGATTCTTATGTAAATTGATGTGTAGAATCATATGGTCTCTTTTAAAATTGACTCCGAGCGACATAAATGAGTGTAATGAAAGCCCGAAAATTGCGCATTTAGTGTATTTTCATGCATATCAAGATTAATGCTGATTCTTATGTAAATTGATGTGTAGAATCATATGGTTTCATTTAAAATTGATTCTGAGCAATATAAATGAGTGTACTGTAAGCCCGAAAATTGCGCATTTAGTGTATTTTAATGCATATCAATATGAATGCTGATTCTTATGTAAATGGATGTGTAGAAGCATATGGTTTCGTTTAAAATTGGTTCTGAGCAATATAAATGAGTGTAATGAAAGCCCGAAAATTGCGCATTTAGTGTATTTTCATGCATATCAAGATTAATGCTGATTCTTATGTAAATTGATGTGTAGAATCATATGGTCTCTTTTAAAATTGACTCCGAGCGACATAAATGCGTGTAATGAAAGCCCGAAAATTGCGCATTTAGTGTATTTTCATGCATATCAAGATTAATGCTGATTCTTATGTAAATTGATGTGTAGAATCATATGGTTTCATTTAAAACTGATTCTGTGCAATATAAATGAGTGTACTGAAAGCCCGAAAATTGCGCATTTAGTGTATTTTCATGCATATCAAGATGAATGCTGATTCTTATGTAAATGGATGTGTAGAAGCATATGGTTTCGTTTAAAATTGGTTCTGAGCAATATAAATGAGTGTAATGACAGCCCGAAAATTGCGCATTTAGTGTATTTTCATGCATATCAAGATTAATGCTGATTCTTATGTAAATTGATGTGTAGAATCATATGGTCTCATTTAAAATTGATTCTGAGCAATATAAATGAATGTGCTGAAAGCTGGAAAATTGCGCATTTAGTGTATTTTCATGCATATCAAGATTAATGCTGATTCTTATGTAAATTGATGTGAAGAATCATTTGGTTTCAATTAAAATTGATTCTGAGCAATATAAATGAGTGTACTGAAAGCCCGAAAATTGCGCATTTAGTGTATTTTCATGCATATCAAGATTAATGCTGATTCTTATGTAAATGTATGTGTAGAATCATATGGTCTCGTTTAAAATTGATTCTGAGCAATATAAATGAGTGTACTGAAAGCCCGAAAATTGCGCATTTAGTGTATTTTCATGCATATCAAGATTAATGCTGATTCTTATGTAAATTGATGTGTAGAATCATATGGTCTCATTTAAAATTGATTCTGAGCAATATAAATGAGTGTGCTTAAAGGCCGAAAATTGCGCATATAATGTATTTTCATGCATATCAACATTAATGCTGATTCTTATGTAAATTGATGTGTAGAATCATATGTTTTCAATTAAAATTGATTCTGAGCAATATAAATGAGTGTACTGAAAGCCCGAAAATTGCGCATTTAGTGTATTTTCATGCATATCAAGATTAATGCTGATTCTTATGTAACTTGATGTGTAGAATCATATGGTCTCATTTAATATTGATTCTGAGCCATATAAATGAGTGTACTGAAAGCCGGAAAATTGCGCATTTAGTGTATTTTCATGCATATCAAGATTAATGCTGATTCTTATGTAAATTGATGTGTAGAAGCATATGGTCTCATTTAAAATTGATTCCGAGCAATATAAATGAGTGTACTGAAATCCCGAAAATTGCGCATTTAGTGTATTTTCATGCATATCAAGATTAATGCTGATTCTTATGTAAATTGATGTGTAGAATCATATGGTCTCATTTCAAATTTATTCTGAGCAATATAAATGAGTGAGTTGAAAGCCCGAAAATTGCGCATTTAGTGTATTTTCATGCATATCAAGATTAATGCTGATTCTTATGTAAATTGATGTGTAGAATCATATGGTCTCAATTCAAATTGATTCCGAGCAATATAAATGAGTGTACTGAAAGCCCGAAAATTGCGCATTTAGTGTATTTTCATGATATATCAAGATTAATGCTGATTCTTATGTAAATTGATGTGCAGAATCATACGGTCTCATTCAAAATTGATTCTGAGCAATATAAATGAGTGTACAGAAAGCCCGAAAATTGCGCATTTAGTGTATTTTCATGCATATCAAGATTAATGCTGATTCTTATGTAAATTGATGTGTATAATCAAATGGTTTCATTTAAAATTGATTCTGAGCAATATGAATGAGTGTACTGAAAGCCCGAAAATTGCGCATTTAGTGTATTTTCATGCATATCAAGATTAATGCTGATTCTTATGTAAATTTATGTGTAGATTCATATGGTCTCATTTAAAATTGATTCGGAGCAATATAAATGAGTGTGCTGAAAGCCCGAAAATTGCGCATTTAGTGTATTTTCATGCATATCAAGATTAATGCTGATTCTTATGTAAATTTATTTGTAGATTCATATGGTCTCATTTAAAATTGATTCGGAGCAATATAAATGAGTGTGCTGAAAGCCCGAAAATTGCGCATTTAGTGCATTTTCATGCATATCAAGATTAATGCTGATTCTTATGTAAATTGATGTGTAGAATCATATGGTTTCATTTAAAATTGATACTGATCAATATAAATGAGTGTACTGAAAGCCCGAAATTTGCGCATTTAGTGTATTTTCATGCATATCAAGATTAATGCTGATTCTTATGTAAATTTATTTGTAGATTCATATGGTCTCATTTAAAATTGATTCTGAGCAATATAAATGAGTGTGCTGAAAGCCCGAAAATTGCGCATTTAGTGCATTTTCATGCATATCAAGATTAATGCTGATTTTTATGTGAATTGATGTGTAGAATAATATGGTTTCATTTAAAATTGATTCTGATCAATATAAATGAGTGTACTGAAAGCCCGAAATTTGCGCATTTAGTGTATTTTCATGCATATCAAGATTAATGCTGATTCTTATGTAAATTGATGTGTAGAATCATATGGTCTCAATTCAAATTGATTCCGAGCAATATAAATGAGTGTACTGAAAGCCCGAAAATTGCGCATTTAGTGTATTTTCATGCATATCAAGATTAATGCTGATTCTTATGTAAATTTATGTGTAGATTCATATGGTCTCATTTAAAATTGATTCTGAGCAATAAAAATGAGTGTGCTGAAAGCCCGAAAATTGCGCATTTAGTGTATTTTCATGCATATCAAGATTAATGCTGATTCTTATGTAAATCGATGTGTAGAATCATACGGTCTCATTTAAAATTGATTCTGAGCAATATAAATGAGTGTACTGAAAGCCGGAAAATTGCGCATTTAGTGTATTTTCATGCATATCAAGATTAATGCTGATTCTTATGTAAATTTAGGTGTAGATTCATATGGGCTCATTTAAAATTGATTCTGAGCAATATAAATTAGTGTGCTGAAAGCCCGAAAATTGCGCATTTAGTGCATTTTCATGCATATCAAGATTAATGCTGATTCTTATGTAAATTTATTTGTAGATTCATATGGTCTCATTTAAAATTGATTCGGAGCAATATAAATGAGTGTGCTGAAAGCCCGAAAATTGCGCATTTAGTGCATTTTCATGCATATCAAGATTAATGCTGATTCTTATGTAAATTGATGTGTAGAATCACAATGGTTTCAATTAAAATTGATTCTGAGCAATATAAATGAGTGTACTGAAAGCCCGAAAATTGCGCATTTAGTGTATTTTCATGCATATCAAGATTAATGCTGATTCTTATGTAAATTGATGTGTAGAATCATATGGTTACATTTAAAATTGATTCTGAGCAATATAAATGAGTGTACTGAAAGCCCGAAATTTGCGCATTTAGTGTATTTTCATGCATATCAAGATTAATGCTGATTCTTATGTAAATTGATGTGTAGAATCATATGGTCTCATTTAAAATTGATTCCGAGCAATATAAATGAGTGTACTGAAAAACCCGAAAATTGAGCATTTACTGTATTTTCATGCATATCAACATTAATGCTGATTCTTTTGTAAATTGATGTGTAGAATCATATGGTCTCATTTAAAATTGACTCCGAGCGACATAAATGAGAGTACTGAAAGCCCGAAAATTGCGCACGTAGTGTATTTTCATGCATATCAAGATTAATGCTGATTCTTATGTAAATTGATGTGTAGAATCATATGGTCTCATTTAAAATTGATTCTGAGCAATAGAAATGAGTGTGCTGAAAGCCCGAATATTGCGCATTTAGTGTATTTTCATACATATCAAGGTTAATGAAGATTCTTTTGTAAATTGATGTGTAGAATCATATGGTTTCATTTAAAATTGATTCTGAACAATATAAATGAGTGTACTGAAAGACGAAATATGGCGCATTTAGTGTATTTTCATGCATATAAAGATTAATGCTGATTCTTGTGTAAATTGAAGTTTAGAATCATATGGTCCTATTTGAAATTAATTCTGATCAATATAAATGAGTGTACTGAAAGACCAAAAACTGCGCATTTAGTGTATTTTCATGCATATCAAGATTAATGATGATTCTTATGTAAATTGATGTGTAGAATCATACGGTCTCATTTAAACTGGATTCTGAGCAATATAAATGAGTGTACTGAAAGCCCAAAAATTGCGCATTTCGTGTATTTTCATGCATATCAAGATTAATGCTGATTCTTATGTAAATTGATGTGTAGAATCATATGGTGTCATTTAAAATTGATTCTGAGCAATATAAATGAGTGTACTGAAAGCCCGAAAATTGCGCATTTAGTGTATTTTCATGCATATCAAGATTAATGATGATTCTTATGTAAATGTATGTGTAGAATCATATGGTTTCGTTTAAAATTGATTCTGAGCAATATAAATGAGTGTACTGAAATCCCGACAATTGCGCATTTAGTGTATTTTCATGCATATCAAGATTAATGCTGATTCTTATGTAAATTGATGTGTAGAATCATATGGTCTCATTAAAAATTGATTATGATCAATATAAATGAGTGTGCTGAAAGCCCAAATATTGCGCATTTAGTGTATTTTCATGCATATCAAGATTAATGCTGATTCTTATGTAAATTGATGTGTAGAATCATATGGTCTCATATAAAATTGATTCTGATCAATATAAATGAGTGTACTGAAAGTCCCAAAACTGCGCATTTAGTGTATTTTCATGCATGTCAAGATTAATGCTGATTCTTTTGTAAATTGATGTGTAGAATCATATGGTCTCATTTAAAATTGACGCCGAGCGACATAAATGAGAGTACTGAAAGCCCGAAAATTGCGCACGTAGTGTATTTTCATGCATATCAAGATTAATGCTGATTCTTATGTAAATTGATGTGTAGAATCATATGGTCTCATTTAAAATTGATTCTGAGCAATATAAATGAGTGTGCTGAAAGGCCGAATATTGCGCATTTAGTGTATTTTCATACATATCAAGATTAATGAAGATTCTTTTGTAAATTGATGTGTAGAATCATATGGTTTCATTTAAAATTGATTCTATACAATATAAATGAGTGTACTGAAAGACGAAATATGGCGCATTTAGTGTATTTTCATGCATATCAAGATTAATGCTGATTCTTGTGTAAATTGAAGTTTAGAATCATATGGTCCCATTTGAAATTAATTCTGATCAATATAAATGAGTGTACTGAAAGACCAAAAACTGCGCATTTAGTGTATTTTCATGCATATCAAGATTAATGATGATTCTCATGTAAATTGATGTGTAGAATCATACGGTCTCATTTAAACTGGATTCTGAGCAATATAAATGAGTGTACTGAAAGCCCAAAAATTGCGCATTCCGTGTATTTTCATGCATATCAAGATTAATGCTGATTCTTATGTAAATTGATGTGTAGAATCATATGGTGTCATTTAAAATTGATTCTGAGCAATATAAATGAGTGTACTGAAAGCCCGAAATTTGCGCATTTAGTGTATTTTCATGCATATCAAGATTAATGCTGATTCTTATGTAAATTGATGTGTAGAATCATATGTTCTCATTTAAAATTGATTCTGAGCAATAGAAATGAGTGTACTGAAAGATCGAAAATTGCGCATTTAGTATATTTTCATGCATATCAAGATTAATGCTGATTCTTATGTAAATTGATGTGTAGAATCATATGGTCTCATTTAAAATTGATTCTAAGCAATATAAATGCGTGTATTGAAAGCCCGAAAATTGCGCATTTAGTGTATTTTCATGCATATCAAGATTAATGATGATTCTTATGTAAATTGATGTGTAGATTCATATGGTCTCATTTAAAATTGATTCTCTGCAATATTAATGAGTGTACTGAAAGCCCGAAGTTGCATATTTTATGTATATCAAGATTAATGCTGATTCATATCAATTTACATCAATTGACATAAGAATCATATCAATTTACATCAATCAATTTACATCATATCAATTTACATCAATTTACATAAGTATCATCATTAATCTTGATATGCATGAAAATACACTAAATGCGCAGTTTTTGGTCTTTCAGTACACTCATATTGAGCAGAATTAATTTCAAATGAGACCATATGATTCTACACATCAATTTACATAAGAATCAGCATTAATCTTCATATGCATGAAAATACACTAAATGCGCAATTTTCGTGCTTTCAGTACACTCATTTATATTGCTCAGAATCAATTTTAAATGAGACCGTATGATTCTACACATTACTTTACATAAGAATCAGCATTAATCTTGATATGCATGAAAATACACTTAATGCGCAATATTCCAGCTTTCAGTACACTCATTTATATTGCTCAGAATCAATTTTAAATGACACCATATGATTCTACACATCAATTTACATAAGAATCAGCATTAATCTTGATATGCATGAAAATACACTAAATGCGCAAATTTCGGGCTTTCAGTACACTCATTTATATTGCTCAGAATCAATTTTAAATGTAACCATATGATTCTACACATCAATTTACATAAGAATCAGCATTAATCTTGATATGCATGAAAATACACTAAATGCGCAAATTTCGGGCTTTCAGTACACTCATTTATATTGCTCAGAATCAATTTTAAATGTAACCATATGATTCTTCACATCAATTTACATAAGAATCAGCATTAATCTTGATATGCATGAAAATACACTAAATGGGAAATTTTCCGACTTACAGTACACTCATTTATATTGCTCAGAATAAATTTTAAATGAGACCATATGATTCTACATATCAATTTATATAAGAATCAGCATTAATCTTGATATGCATGAAAATACACTAAATGCGCAGTGTTTGGTCTTTCAGTACACTCATTTATATTGCTAAGAATCAATTTTAAATGAGACCATATGATTCTACACATCAATTTACATAAGAATCAGCATTAATCTTGATATGCATGAAAATACACTAAATGCGCAATTTTCGGGCTTACAGTACACTCATTTATATTGATCAGAATCAATTTTAAATGAGACCATATGATTCTACACATCAATTTACATAAGAATCAGCATTAATCTTGATATGCATGAAAATACATTAATGCGCAATTTTCGGGTTTTCAGTACACTCATTTATATTGCTCAGTATCTATTTTAAATGAGACCGTATGATTCTACACATCAATTTACATAAGAATCAGCATTAATCTTGATATGCATGAAAATACACTAAATGCGCAATTTTCCGGCTTTCAGTACACTCATTTATATTGCTCAGAATCAATTTTAAATGAGACCATATGATTCTACACATCAATTTACATAAAAAGCAGCATTAATCTTGATATGCATGAAAATACACTAAATGCGCAATTTTCGGGCTTTCAGTACACTCATTTATATTGCTCAGAATCAATTTTAAATGAAACCATATGATTCTACATATCAATTTACATAAGAATCAGCATTAATCTTGATATGCATGAAAATACACTAAATGCGCAATTTTCGGGTTTTCAGTACACTCATTTATATTGCTCAGAATCAATTTTAAATGAGACCGTATGATTCTACACATAAATTTACATAAGAATCAGCATTAAACTTGATATGCATGAAAATACACTAAATGCGCAGTTTTTGGTCTTTCAGTACACGCATTTATATTGATCAGAATCAATTTTAAATGAGACCATATGATTCTACACATCAATTTACATAAGAATCAGCATTAATCTTGATATGCATGAAAATACACTAAATGCGCAATATTCGGTCTTTCAGTACAGTCATTTCTATTGCTCAGAATCAATTTTAAATGAGACCATATGATTCTACACATCAATTTACATAAGAATCAGCATTAATCTTGATATGCATGAAAATACACTAAATGCGCAATTTTCGGGCTTTCAGTACACTCATTTATATTGCTCGGAATCAATTTTAAATGAGACCATATGATTCTACACATCAATTTACATAAGAATCTGCATTAATCTTGATATCCATGAAAATACACTAAATGCGCAAATTTCGGGCTTTCTGTACACTCATTTATATTGCTCAGAATAAATTTTAAATGTAACCATATGATTCTACACATCAATTTTCATAAGAATCAGCATTAATCTTCATATGCTTGAAAATACACTAAATGCGCAATTTTCGGGCTTTCAGTACACTCATTTATATTGCTCAGAATCAATTTTAAATGAAACCATGTGATTCTACACATCAATTTACATAACAATCAGCATTAATCTTGATATGCATGAAAATACACTAAATGCGCAATATTCGGGCTTTCAGTACACTCATTTATATTGCTCAGCATCAATTTTAAATGAGACCGTATGATTCTACACATCAATTTACATAAGAATCAGCATTAATCTTGATATGCATGAAAATACACTAAATGCGCAGTTTTTGATATTTCAGTATACTCATTTATATTGATCAGAATCAATTTTAAATGAGACCATATGATTCTACACATCAATTTAAATAAGAATCAGCATTAATCTTGATATGCATGAAAATACACTAAATACGCAATTTTCCGGCTTTCAGTACACTCGTTTATATTGCTCAGAATCAATTATAAATGAAACCATATTATTCTACATATCAATTTACATAAGAATCAGCATTAATCTTGATATGCATGAAAATACACTAAATGCGCAAATTTCGGGCTTTCAGTCCACTCATTTATGTCGCTCGGAGTCAATTTTAAATGAGACCATATGATTCAACACATCTATTTCCATAAGAGTCAGCATTAATCTCGATATGCATGAAAATACATTAAATGCGCAATTTTCGGGCTTACAGTACTCTCATTTATATTGCTCAGAATCAATTTTAATTGAAACCATATGATTCTACACATCAATTTACATAAGAATCAGGAATTAATCTTGATATGCATGAAAATACACTAAATGCGCAGTTTTTGGGCTTTCAGTACACTCATTTATATTGCTCAGAATAAATTTTAAATCAGACCCTATGATTCTATACATCAATTTACATAATAATCAGCATTAATCTTGATATGCATGAAAATACACTAATTGCGCAATTTTCGGGCTTTCAGTACACTCATTTATATTGCTCAGAAACAATTTTAAATGAAACCATATAATTCTACACATCAATTTACATAAGAATCAGCAATAATCTTGATATGCTTGAAAATACACTTAATGCGCAATATTCCAGCTTTCAGTACACTCATTTATATTGCTCAGAATCAGTTTTAAATGAGACCCTATGATTCTACACTTCAATTTACATAATAATCAGCATTAATCTTGATATGCATGAAAATACACTAAATGCGCAATTTTCCGGCTTTCAGTACACTCATTTATATTGCTCAGAATCAATTTTAAATGTAACCATATGATTCTACACATCAATTTACATAAGAATCAGCATTAATCTTGATATGCATGAAAATACACTAAATGCGCAATTTCGGGATTTCAGTACACGCATTTATATTGATCAGAATCAATTTTAAATGAGACCATATGATTCTACACATCAATTTACATAAGAATCAGCATTAATCTTGATATGCATGAAAATACACTAAATGCGCAATTTTCGGGCTTTTCAGTACACTCATTTATATTGCTCGGAATCAATTTTAAATGAGACCATATGATTCTACACATCAATTTACATAAGAATCAGCATTAAACTTGATATCCATGAAAATACACTAAATGCGCAAATTTCGGGCTTTCAGTACACTCATTTATATTGCTCAGAATCAATTTTAAATGTAACCATATGATTCTACACATCAATTTTAATAAGAATCAGCATTAATCTTGATATGCTTGAAAATACACTAAATGCGCAATTTTCGGGCTTTCAGTACACTCATTTATATTGCTCAGAATCAATTTTAAATGAAACCATATGATTCTACACATCAATTTACATAACAATCAGCATTAATCTTGATATGCATGAAAATACACTAAATGCGCAATATTCCGGCTTTTCAGTGCACTCATTTATATTGCTCAGCACCAAATTTAAATGAGACCGTATGATTCTACACATCAATTTACATAACAATCAGCATTAATCTTGATATGCATGAAAATACACTAAATGCGCAGTTTTTGATATTTCAGTATACTCATTTATATTGATCAGAATCAATTTTAAATGAGACCATATGATTCTCCACATCAATTTACATAAGAATCAGCATTAATCTTGATATGCATGAAAATACACTAAATGCGCAATTTTCGGGCTTTCAGTACACTCATTTATATTGCTCAGAATCAATTTTAAATGAGACCATATGATTCTACACATCAATTTACATAAGAATCAGCATTAATCTTGATATCCATGAAAATACACTAAATGCGCAAATTTCGGGCGTTCAGTACACTCATTTATATTGCTCAGAATCAATTTTAAATGTAACCATATGATTCTACACATCAATTTTCATCAGAATCAGCATTAATCTTGATATGCTTGAAAATACACTAAATGCGCAATTTTCGGGCTTTCAGTACACTCATTTATATTGCTCAGAATCAATTTTTAATGAAACCATATGATTCTACACATCAATTTACATAAGAATCAGCATTAATCTTGATATGCATGAAAATACACTAAATGCGCAATATTCGGGCTTTCAGTACACTCATTTATATTGCTCAGCATCAATTTTAAATGAGACCGTATGATTCTACACATCAATTTACATAAGAATCAGCATTAATCTTGATATGCATGAAAATTCACTAAATGCCCAGTTTTTGATATTTCAGTATACTCATTTATATTAATCAGAATCAATTTTAAATGAGACCATATGATTCTACACATCAATTTACATAAGAATCAGCATTAATGTTGATATGCATGAAAATACACTAAATGCGCAATTTTTCGGCTTTCAGTACATTCATTTATATTGCTCAGAATCAATTTTAAATGAGACCATATGATTCTACACATCAATTTACATAAGAATGAGCATTAATCTTGATATGCATGAAAATACACTAAATGCGCAATTTTCGGGCATTCAGTACACTCATTTATATTGCTCAGAATCAATTTTAAATGAAACCATATTATTCTACATATCAATTTACATAAGAATCAGCATTAATCTTGATATGCATGAAAATACACTAAATGCGCAATTTTCGGGCTTTCAGTACAGTCATTTATGTCGCTCGGAATCAATTTTAAATGAGACCATATGATTCTACACATCAATTTACATAAGAATCAACATTAATCTCGATATGCATGAAAATACACTAAATGCGCAATTTTCGGGCTTACAGTACACTCATTTATATTGCTCAGAATCAATTTTAATTGAAACCATATGATTCTACACATCAATTTACATAAGAATCAGGAATTAATCTTGATATGCATGAAAATACACTAAATGCGCAGTTTTTGGTCTTTCAGTACACTCATTTATATTGATCAGAATCAATTTTAAATGAGACCATATGATTCTACACATCAATTTACATAAGAATCACCATTAATCTTGATATGCATGAAAATACACTAAATGCGCATTTTTTTCGTGCTTTCAGCACACTCATTTCTACGCTCAGATTCAATTTTAAATGAGACCATATGATTCTACACATCAATTTACATAAGAATCAGCATTAATCTTGATATGCATGAAAATACACTAAATGCGCAATTTTCGGGCTTTCAGTACACTCATTTATATTGCTCAGAATCAATTTTAAATGTAACCATAGGATTCTACACATCAATTTAGATAAGAATCAGCATTAATCTTGATATGCATGAAAATACACTAAATGCGCAGTTTTGGAGTTTCAGTACACTCATTTATATTGAACAGAATCAATTTTAAATAAGACCATATGATTCTACACATCAATTTACATAAGAATCAGCATTAATCTTGATATGCATGAAAATACACTAAATGCGCAATTTTCGGTCTTTCAGTACAGTCATGTCTATTGCTCAGAATCAATTTTAAATGTGACCATATGATTCTACACATCAATTTACATAAGAATCAGTATTAATCTTGATATTCATGAAAATACACTAAATGCGCAATTTTCGGGCTTTCAGTACACTCATTTATATTGCTCGGAATCAATTTTAAATGAGACCATATGATTCTACACATCAATTTACATAAGAATCAGCATTAATCTTGATATGCATGAAAATACAATAAATGCGCAATTTTCGGTCTTTCAGTACAGTCATGTCTATTGCTCAGAATCAATTTTAAATGTGACCATATGATTCTACACATCAATTTACATAAGAATCAGTATTAATCTTGATATTCATAAAAATACACTAAATGCGCAGTTTTTGGACTTTCAGTACATTCATTTATATTGATCAGAATCAATTTTAAATGAGACCATATGATTCTACACATCAATTTACATAAGAATCAGCATTAATCTTGATATGCATGAAAATACACTAAATGCGCAATTTTCGGGCTTTCAGTACACTCATTTATATTGCTCAGAATCAATTTTAAGTGAGACCATATGATTCTACACATCAATTTACATAAGAATCAGCATTAATCTTGATATGCTTGAAAATACACTAAATGCGCAATTGTCGGGCTTTCAGTACACTAATTTTTATTGCTCAGAATCAATTTTAAATGAAACCATATGATTCTACACATCAATTTACATAAGAATCAGCATTAATCTTGATATGCATGAAAATACA
The DNA here is from genome assembly GCA_037127315.1 of Ascarosepion bandense. NCBI lineage: Eukaryota > Metazoa > Mollusca > Cephalopoda > Sepiida > Sepiidae > Ascarosepion > Ascarosepion bandense. The sequence goes on from JBBBDQ010025594.1 coordinate 78,537, forward strand.
CTAAATGCGCAATTTTCGGGCTTTCAGTACACTCATTTATATTGCTCAGTATCAATTTTAAATGAGACCGTATGATTCTACACATCAATTTACATAATAATCTGCATTAATCTTGATATGCATGAAAATACACTAAATGCGCAATTTTCGGGCTTTCAGTACACTCATTTATATTGCTCAGAATCAATTTTAAATGAAACTATATGATTCTACACATCAATTTACATAAGAATCAGCATTAATCTTGATATGCATGAAAATACACTAAATGCGCAGTTTTGGACTTCCAGTACACTCATTTATATTGATCAGAATCAATTTTAAATGAGACCATATGATCCTACACATCAATTTACATAAGAATCAGCATTAATCTTGATATGCATGAAAATACACAAAATGCGCAATTTTCGAGCTTTCAGCACACTCATTTATATTGCTCATAATCAATTTTAAATGAGACCATATTAATCTACACATCAATTTACATAAGAATCAGCATTAATCTTGATATGCATGAAAATACACTAAATGCGCAATTTTCGGGCTTTCAGTACACTCATTTATATCGCTCAGAATCAATTTTAAATGAAACCATATGATTCTACACATCAATTTACATAAGAATCAGCATTAATCTTGATATGCATGAAAATACATTAAATGCGCAATTTTCGGGCTTTCAGTACACTCATTTATATTGCTCAGAATGAATTTTAATTGAAACCATATGATTCTACACATCAATTTACATAAGAATCAGCATTAATCTTGATATGCATGAAAATACACTAAATGCGCAGTTTTTGGTCTTTCAGTACACTCATTTATATTGATCAGAATCAATTTTAAATGAGACCATATGATTCTACACATCAATTTACATAAGAATCAGCATTAATCTTGATATGCATGAAAATACACTAAATGCGCAATTTTCGGGCTTTCGCACACTCATTTCTATTGCACAGAATCAATTTTAAATGAGACCATATGATTCTACACATCAATTTACATAAGAATCAGCATTAATCTTGATATGCATGAAAATACACTAAATGCGCAATTTTCGGGCTTTCAGCACACTCATTTATATTGCTCAGAATCAATTTTAAATGACACCATATGATTCTACACATCAATTTACATAAGAATCAGCATTAATCTTGATATGCATGAAAATACACTAAATGCGCAATTGTCGGGCTTTCAGTACACTCATTTATATTGCTCAGAATCAATTTTAAACGAAACCATATGATTCTACATATACATTTACATAAGAATCAGCATTAATCTCGATATGCATGAAAATACACTAAATGCGCAATTTTCCGGCTTTCAGTACACTCATTTATATTGCTCAATACACTCATTTATATTGCTTATATTGCTTATATTGCTCAATATTAAATGAGACCATATGATTCTACACATCAATTTACATGAGAATCAGCATTAATCTTGATATGCATGAAAATACACTAAATGCGCAATTTTCGGGCTTTCAGTACACTCATTTATATTGCTCAGAATCAATTTTAATTGAAACCATATGATTCTACACATCAATTTACATAAGAATCAGCATTAATCTTGATATGCATGAAAATACACTAAATGCGCAATTTTCGGGCTTTCAGCACACTCATTTATATTGCTCAGAATCAATTTTAAATGAGACCATATGATTCTACACATCAATTTACATAAGAATCAGCATTAATCTTGATATGCATGAAAATACACTAAGTGCGCAATTTTCTTGCTTTCAGTACACTCATTTATATTGCTCAGAATCAATTTTAAATGAGACCGTATGATTCTACACATCAATTTACATAAGAATCATCATTAATCTTGATATGCATGAAAATACACTCAATGCGCAGTTTTTGGTCATTCAGTACACTCATTTATATTGATCAGAATCAATTTTATATGAGACCATATAATTCTACACATCAATTTACTTAAGAATCAGCATTAATCTTGATATGCATGAAAATACACTAAATGCGCAGATTTTGGTCTTTCAGTACACTCATTTATATTGAACAGAATCAATTTTAAATGAGACCACATGATTCTACACATCAATTTACATAAGAATCAGCATTAATCTTGATATGCATGAAAATACACTATATGCGCAATTTTCGGGCTTTCAGTACATTCATTTATATTGCTCAGAATCAATTTTAAATGCGACCGTGTGAATCTACACATTAATTTACAAAAGAATCAGCATTAATCTTGATATGCATGAAAATACAATAAATGCGCAGTTTTTGGTCTTTCAGTACACTCATTTATATTGATCAGAATCAATTTTAAATGAGACCATATGATTCTACACATCAATTTACATAAGAATCAGCATTAATCTTGATATGCATGAAAATACACTAAATGCGCAATTTTCGGGCTTACAGTACACTCATTTATATTGATCAGAACCAATTTTAAATGAGACCATATGATTCTACACATCAATTTACATAAGAATCATCATTAATCTTGATATGCATGAAAATACACTAAATGCGCAATTTTCGGTCTTTCAGTACGCTCATTTATATTGCTCAGAATCTATTTTAAATGAGACCGTATGATTCTACACATCAATTTACATAAGTATCAGCATTAATCTTGATATGCATGAAAATACACTAAATGCGCAATTTTCGGGCTTTCAGTTCACTCATTTATATTACTCAGAATCAATTTTAAATGAGACCATATGAATCTACTCATCAATTTACATAAGAATCAGCATTAATCTTGATATGCATGAAAATGCACATAATGCGCAATATTCCAGCTTTCAGTACACTCATTTATATTGCTCAGAATCAATTTTAAATGTGACCGTATGATTCTACACATCAATTTACATAAGAATCAGCATTAATCTTGATATGCATGAAAATACACTAAATGCGCAATTTTCGGGCTTTCAGTACACTCATTTATATTGATCAGAATCAATTTTAAATGAAACCATATGATTCTACACATCAATTTACATAAGAATCAGCATTAATCTTGATATGCATGAAAATACACTAAATGCGCAATTTTCGGGCTTTCAGTACACTCATTGATATTGCTCAGAATCAATTTAAAATGAGACCGTATGATTCTACACATCAATTTACATAAGAATCATCATTAATCTTGATATGCATGAAAATACACTAAATGCGCAATTTTCTGGCTTTCAATACACTCATTTATATTGCTCAGAATCAATTTTAAATGAGACCGTATGATTCTACACATCAATTTACATAAGAATCAGCATTGATCTTGATATGCATGAAAATACACTAAATGCTCAATTTTCGGGGTTAGAGTACACTCATTTATATTGATCAGAATCAATTTTAAATGACAGCATATGATTCTACACATCAATTTACATAAGAATCAGCTTTAATCTTGATATGCATGAAAATGCACTAAATGCGCAATTTTCCGGTTTTCAGTACACTCATTTATATTGCTCAGAATCAATTTTAAATGAAACCATAAGATTCAACATATCAATTTACATAAGAATCAGCATTTATCTTGATATGCATGAAAATACACTAAATGCGCAATTTTCGGGATTTCAGTACACTCATTTATATTGCTCAGAATCAATTTTAATTGAAACCATATGATTCTACACATCAATTTACATAAGAATCTGCATTAATCTTGATATGCATGAAAATACACTAAATGCGCAATTTTCTGGCTTTCAGTACACTCATTTATATTGCTCAGAATCAATTTCAAATGAGACCGTATGATTCTACACATCAATTTACATAAGAATCAGCATTAATCTTGATATGCATGAAAATACACTAAATGCGCAATATTCGGGCTTTCAATACACTCATTTATATTGACAGAATCAATTTTAAATGAAACCATATGATTCTACACATCAATTTACATAAGAATCAGCATTAATCTTGATATGCATGAAAATACACTAAATGCGCAATTTTGGGCTTTTCAGTACACTCATTTATATTGCTCGGGATCAATTTTAAATGAGACCGTATGATTCTACACATCAATTTACATAAGAATCATCATTAATGTTGATATGCATAAAAATACATTAAATCGCAATTTTCGGGCTTTCAGTACACTCATTTATATTGCTCAGAATCAATTTTAAATGAGACCGTATGATTCTACACATCAATTTACATAAGAATCAGCATTAATCTTGATATGCATGAAAATACACTAAATGCGCAATATTCGGGTTTTCAGTACACTCATTTATATTGATCAGAATCAATTTTAAATGAAACCGTATGATTCTACACATCAATTTACATGAGAATCATCATTAATCTTGATATGCAGGAAAATACACTAAATGCGGTATTTTCCGGTTTACAGTACACTCATTTATATTGCACAGAATCAATTTTAAATGAGACCGTATGATTCTACACATCAATTTACATAAGAATCAGCATTAATCTTGATATGCATGAAAATACACTAAATGCTCAATTTTCGGGCTTACAGTACACTCATTTATATTGATCAGAATAAATTTTAAATGAGATCATATGATTCTACACATCAATTTACATAAGGATCAGCACTAATCTTGATATGCATGAAAATACACTTAATGCGCAATATTCCAGCTTTCAGTACACTCATTTATCTTGCTCAGAATCAATTTTAAATGAGACCGTATGATTCTACACATCAATTTACATAAGAATCAGCATTAATCTTGATATGCATGAAAATACACTAAATGCGCAATTTTCTGGCTTTCAGTACACTCATTTATATTGCTCAGAATCAATTTTAAATGAGACCATATGATTCTACACATCAATTTATATAAGAATCAGCATTAATCTTGATATGCATGAAAATACACTAAATGCGCAATTTTCGGGCTTTTTCACTCATTTATATTGCTCAGAATCAATTTTAATTGAAACCATATGATTCTACACATCAATTTACATAAGAATCAGCATTAATCTTGATATGCATGAAAATACACTAAATGCGCAATTTTCGGGCTTACAGTACACTCATTTATATTGATCAGAATCAATTTTAAATGAGACCATATGATTCTACACATCAATTTACATAAGAATCAGCATTAATCTTGATATGCATGAAAATACACTAAATGCGCAATTTTCGGGCTTTCAGTACACTCATTTATGTCGCTCGGAGTCAATTTTAAATGAGACCATATGATTCTACACATCAATTTATATAAGAATCAGCATTAATCTTGATATGCATGAAAATACACTAAATGCGCAATTTTCGGGCTTTCGGTACACTCATTTATATTGCTCAGAATCAATTTTAATTGAAACCATATGATTCTACACATCAATTTACATAAGAATCAGCATTAATCTTGATATGCATGAAAATACACTAAATGCGCAATATTCGGGCTTTCAGTACACTCATTTATATTGCTCAGAATCAATTTTAAATGAGACCGTATGATTCTACACATCAATTTACATAAGAATCAGCATTAATCTTGATATGCATGAAAATACACTAAATACGCAGTTTTTGGTCTTTCAGTACACTCATTTATATTGATCAGAATCAATTTTAAATGATACCATATGATTCTACACATCAATTTACATAAGAATCAGCATTACTCTTGATATGCATGAAAATACACTACGTGCGCAATTTTCAGGCTTTTAGTGCAGTCATTTCTATTGCTCAGAATCAATTTTAAATGAGACCATATGATTCTACACATCAATTTACATAAGAATCAGCATTAATCTTGATATGCATGAAAATACACTAAATGCTAAATTTTCGGGCTTTCATTACACTCATTTATATTGCTCGGAATGAATTTTAAATGAGACCATATGATTCTACACATCAATTTACATAAGAATTAGCATTAATCTTGATATGCATGAAAATACACAAAATGCGCAATTTTCGGTCTTTCAGTACACTCATTTATATTGCTCAGAATTTATTTTAAATGAGACCGTATGATTCTACACATCAATTTACATAAGTATCAGCATTAATCTTGATATGCATGAAAATACACTAAATGCGCAATTTTCGGGCTTTCAGTACACTTATTTATATTGATCAGAATCAATTTTAAATGAGACCATATGAATCTACACATCAATTTACATAAGAATCAGCATTAATCTTGATATGCATGAAAATACACTTAATGCGCAATATTCCAGCTTTCAGTACATTCATTTATATTGCTCAGAATCAATTTTAAATGAAACCGTATGATTCTACACATCAATTTACATAAGAATCAGCATTAATCTTGATATGCATGAAAATACACTAAATGCGGAATTTTCCGGTTTTCAGTACACTCATTTATATTGCTCAGAATCAATTTTAAATGAAACCATAAGATTCTACACATCAATTTACATAAGAATGAGCATTAATCTTGATATGCATGAAAATACACTAAATGCGCAATTTTCGTGCTTTCAGTACACTCATTTATATTGCTCAGAATTAATTTTAATTGAAACCATATGATTCTACACATCAATTTACATAAGAATCAGCATTAATCTTGATATGCATGAAAATACACTAAATGCGCAATTTTCTGGCTTTCAGTACACTCATTGATATTGCTCAGAATCAAATTTAAATGAGACCGTATGATTCTACACATCAATTTACATAAGAATCAGCATTAATCTTGATATGCATGAAAATACACTAAATGCTCAATTTTCGGGCTTACAGTACACTCATTTATATTGATCAGAATCAATTTTAAATGAGATCATATGATTCTACACATCAATTTACATAAGAATCAGCACTAATCTTGATATGCATGAAAATACACTTAATGCGCAATATTCCAGCTTTCAGTACACTCATTTATATTGCTCAGAATCAATTTTAAATGAGACCATATGATTCTACACATCAATTTATATAAGAAACAGCATTAATCTTGATATGCTTGAAAATACACTAAATGCGCAATTTTCGGGCTTTTTTCACTCATTTATATTGCTCAGAATCAATTTTAATTGAAACCATATGATTCTACACATCAATTTACATAAGAATCAGCATTAATCTTGATATGCATGAAAATACACTAAATGCGCAATTTTCGGGCTTACAGTACAATCATTTATATTGATCAGAATCAATTTTAAATGAGACCATATGATTCTACACATCAATTTACATAAGAATCAGCATTAATCTTGATATGCATGAAAATACATTAATGCGCAATTTTCGGGCTTTCAGTACACTCATTTATGTCGCTCGGAGTCAAATTTAAATGAGACCATATGATTCTACACATCAATTTATATAAGAATCAGCATTAATCTTGATATGCATGAAAATACACTAAATGCGCAATTTTCGGGCTTTCAGTACACTCATTTATATTGCTCAGAATCAATTTTAAATGAGACCGTATGATTCTACACATCAATTTACATAAGAATCAGCATTAATCTTGATATGCATGAAAATACACTAAATACGCAGTTTTTGGTCTTTCAGTACACTCATTTATATTGATCAGAATCAATTTTAAATGATACCATATGATTCTACACATCAATTTACATAAGAATCAGCATTACTCTTGATATGCATGAAAATACACTACGTGCGCAATTTTCAGTCTTTTAGTGCAGTCATTTCTATTGCTCAGAATCAATTTTAAATGAGACCATATGATTCTACACATCAATTTACATAAGAATCAGCATTAATCTTGATATGCATGAAAATACACTAAATGCTAAATTTTCGGGCTTTCAGTACACTCATTTATATTGCTCGGAATGAATTTTAAATGAGACCATATGATTCTACACATCAATTTACATAAGAATCAGCATTAATCTTGATATGCATGAAAATACACAAAATGCGCAATTTTCGTTCTTTCAGTACACTCATTTATATTGCTCAGAATTTATTTTAAATGAGACCGTATGATTCTACACATCAATTTACATAAGTAACAGCATTAATCTTGATATGCATGAAAATACACTAAATGCGCAATTTTCGGGCTTTCAGTACACTTATTTATATTGATCAGAATCAATTTTAAATGAGACCATATGAATCTACACATCAATTTACATAAGAATCAGCATTAATCTTGATATGCATGAAAATACACTTAATGCGCAATATTCCAGCTTTCAGTACATTCATTTATATTGCTCAGAATCAATTTCAAATGAGACCGTATGATTCTACACATCAATTTACATAAGAATCAGCATTAATCTTGATATGCATGAAAATACACTAAATGCGCAATATTCGGGCTTTCAATACACTCATTTATATTGCTCAGAATCAATTTTAAATGAAACCAGAAGATTCTACACATCAATTCACATAAGAATCAGCATTAATTTTGATATGCATGAAAATACACTAAATGCGCAATTTTCGGGCTTTCAGTACACTCATTTATGTCGCTCGGAGTCAATTTTAAATGAGACCATATGATTCTACACATCAATTTATATAAGAATCAGCATTAATCTTGATATGCATGAAAATACACTAAATGCGCAATTTTCGGGCTTTCAGTACACTCATTTATATTGCTCAGAATCAATTTTAAATGAGACCGTATGATTCTACACATCAATTTACATAAGAATCAGCATTAATCTTGATATGCATGAAAATACACTAAATACGCAGTTTTTGGTCTTTCAGTACACTCATTTATATTGATCAGAATCAATTTTAAATGATACCATATGATTCTACACATCAATTTACATAAGAATCAGCATTACTCTTGATATGCATGAAAATACACTACGTGCGCAATTTTCAGTCTTTTAGTGCAGTCATTTCTATTGCTCAGAATCAATTTTAAATGAGACCATATGATTCTACACATCAATTTACATAAGAATCAGCATTAATCTTGATATGCATGAAAATACACTAAATGCTAAATTTTCGGGCTTTCATTACACTCATTTATATTGCTCGGAATGAATTTTAAATGAGACCATATGATTCTACACATCAATTTACATAAGAATTAGCATTAATCTTGATATGCATGAAAATACACAAAATGCGCAATTTTCGGTCTTTCAGTACACTCATTTATATTGCTCAGAATTTATTTTAAATGAGACCGTATGATTCTACACATCAATTTACATAAGTATCAGCATTAATCTTGATATGCATGAAAATACACTAAATGCGCAATTTTCGGGCTTTCAGTACACTTATTTATATTGATCAGAATCAATTTTAAATGAGACCATATGAATCTACACATCAATTTACATAAGAATCAGCATTAATCTTGATATGCATGAAAATACACTTAATGCGCAATATTCCAGCTTTCAGTACATTCATTTATATTGCTCAGAATCAATTTTAAATGAAACCGTATGATTCTACACATCAATTTACATAAGAATCAGCATTAATCTTGATATGCATGAAAATACACTAAATGCGGAATTTTCCGGTTTTCAGTACACTCATTTATATTGCTCAGAATCAATTTTAAATGAAACCATAAGATTCTACACATCAATTTACATAAGAATCAGCATTAATCTTGATATGCATGAAAATACACTAAATGCGCAATTTTCGGGCTTTCAGTACACTCATTTATATTGCTCAGAATTAATTTTACTTGAAACCATATGATTCTACACATCAATTTACATAAGAATCAGCATTAATCTTGATATGCATGAAAATACACTAAATGCGCAATTTTCTGGCTTTCAGTACACTCATTTATATTGCTCAGAATCAATTTTAAATGAGACCGTATGATTCTACACATCAATTTACATAAGAATCAGCATTAATCTTGATATGCATGAAAATACACTAAATGCTCAATTTTCGGGCTTACAGTACACTCATTTATATTGATCAGAATCAATTTTAAATGAGATCATATGATTCTACACATCAATTTACATAAGAATCAGCACTAATCTTGATATGCATGAAAATACACTTAATGCGCAATATTCCAGCTTTCAGTACACTCATTTATATTGCTCAGAATCAATTTTAAATGAGCCCGTATGATTCTACACATCAATTTACATAAGAATCAGCATTAATCTTGATATGCATGAAAATACACTAAATGCGCAATTTTCCGGCTTTCAGTACACTCATTTATATTGCTCAGAATCAATTTTAAATGAGACCATATGATTCTACACATCAATTTATATAAGAAACAGCATTAATCTTGATATGCTTGAAAATACACTAAATGCGCAATTTTCGGGCTTTTTCACTCATTTATATTGCTCAGAATCAATTTTAATTGAAACCATATGATTCTACACATCAATTTACATAAGAATCAGCATTAATCTTGATATGCATGAAAATACACTAAATGCGCAATTTTCGGGCTTACAGTACACTCATTTATATTGCTCAGAATCAATTTTAAATGAGACCATATGATTCTACACATCAATTTACATAAGAATCAGCATTAATCTTGATATGCATGAAAATACACTAAATGCTAAATTTTCGGGCTTTCAGTACACTCATTTATATTGCTCGGAATGAATTTTAAATGAGACCATATGATTCTACACATCAATTTACATAAGAATTAGCATTAATCTTGATATGCATGAAAATACACAAAATGCGCAATTTTCGGTCTTTCAGTACACTCATTTATATTGCTCAGAATTTATTTTAAATGAGACCGTATGATTCTACACATCAATTTACATAAGTAACAGCATTAATCTTGATATGCATGAAAATACACTAAATGCGCAATTTTCGGGCTTTCAGTACACTTATTTATATTGATCAGAATCAATTTTAAATGAGACCATATGAATCTACACATCAATTTACATAAGAATCAGCATTAATCTTGATATGCATGAAAATACAATTAATGCGCAATATTCCAGCTTTCAGTACATTCATTTATATTGCTCAGAATCAATTTCAAATGAGACCGTATGATTCTACACATCAATTTACATAAGAATCAGCATTAATCTTGATATGCATGAAAATACACTAAATGCGCAATATTCGGGCTTTCAATACACTCATTTATATTGATCAGAATCAATTTTAAATGAAACCGTATGATTCTTCACATCAATTTACATAAGAATCATCATTAATCTTGATATGCATGAAAATACACTAAATGCGCAATTTTCCGGTTTTCAGTACACTCATTTATATTGCTCAGAATCAATTTTAAATGAAACCAGAAGATTCTACACATCAATTCACATAAGAATCAGCATTAATTTTGATATGCATGAAAATACACTAAATGCGCAATTTTCCGGCTTTCAGTACACTCATTTATATTGCTCAGAATAAATTTTAAATGAGACCATATGATTCTACACATCAATTTACATAAGAATCAGCATTAATCTAGATATGCATGAAAATACACTAAATGCGCAGTGTTTGGTCTTTCAGTACACTCATTTATATTGCTCAGAATCAATTTTAAATGAGACCATATGAATCTACACATCAATTTACATAAGAATCAGCATTAATCTTGATCTGCATGAAATTACACTAAATGCGCAATTTTCGGGCTTTCAGTACACTCATTCATATTGCTCAGAATCAATTTTAAATGAAACCATATGATTCTACACATCAATTTACATAAGAATCAGCATTAATCTTGATATGCATGAAAATACAATAAATGCGCAATTTTCGGGCTTACAGTACACTCATTTATATTGCTCAGAATCAATTTTAAATGAAACCAGAAGATTCTACACATCAATTCACATAAGAATCAGCATTAATTTTGATATGCATGAAAATACACTAAATGCGCAATTTTCCGGCTTTCAGTACACTCATTTATATTGCTCGGAATCAATTTTAAATGAGACCATATGATTCTACACATCAATTTACATAAGAATCAGCATTAATCTTGATATGCATGAAAATACACTAAATGCGCAAATTTCGGGCTTTCAGTACACTCATTTATATTGCTCAGAATAAATTTTAAATTAGACCGTATGATTCTACACATCAATTTACATAAGAATCAGCATTAATCTTGATGTGCATGAAAATTCACTAAATGCGCAGTTTTTGATATTTCAGTACACTCATTTATATTGATCAGAATCAATTTTGAATGAGACCATATGATTCTACACATCAATTTACATAAGAATCAGCATTAATCTTGATATGCATGAAAATACACTAAATGCGAAATTTTCCGTCTTTCAGTACACTCATTTATATTGCTCAGAATAAATTTTAAATGAGACCATATGATTCTACATATCAATTTATATAAGAATCAGCATTAATCTAGATATGCATGAAAATACACTAAATGCGCAGTGTTTGGTCTTTCAGTACACTCATTTATATTGCTCAGAATCAATTTTAAATGAGACCATATGAATCTACACATCAATTTACATAAGAATCAGCATTAATCTTGATCTGCATGAAATTACACTAAATGCGCAATTTTCGGGCTTTCAGTACACTCATTCATATTGCTCAGAATCAATTTTAAATGAAACCATATGATTCTACACATCAATTTACATAAGAATCAGCATTAATCTTGATATGCATGAAAATACAATAAATGCGCAATTTTCGGGCTTTCAGTACACTCATTTATATTGCTCAGAATCAATTTTAAATGAGACCGTATGATTCTACACATCAATTTACATAAGAATCAGCATTAATCTTGATATGCATGAAAATACACTAAAAGCGCAATTTTCGGGCTTTCAGTACACTCATTTATATTGCTCAGAAACAATTTGAAATGAAACCATATGATTCTACACATCAATTTACATTAGAATCAGCATTAATATTGATATGCCTGAAAATACACTAAATGCGCAGTTTTTGGTCTTCCAGTACAATCATTTATATTGCTCAGAATTAATTTCAAATGAGACCATATGATTCTACACATTAAATTATTAAGAATCAGCATTAATCTTGATATGCATGAAAATACACTAAATGCGCAGTTTTTGGTCTTTCAGTACACTCATTTATATTGATCAGAATCAATTTTAAATGAGACCGTATTATTCTACACATACATTTACATAAGAATTAGCATTAATCTTGATATGCATGAAAATACACTAAATGCGCAGTTTTTGTTCTTTCATTACACTCATTTATATTGATCAGAATCAATTTTAAATGAGATCATATGATTCTACACATCAATTCACACAAGAATCATCATTACTCTTGATATGCATGAAAATACACTAAATGCGCAGTTTTTGGTCTTTCAGTACACTCATTTATATTGATCAGAATCAATTTTAAATGAGACCATATGATTCTACACATCAATTTACATAAGAATCAGCATTAATCTTGATATGCATGAAAATACACTAAATGCGCAATTTTCGGGCTTTCAGTACACTCATTTATATTGCTCAGAATCAATTTTAAATGAGACCATATGATTCTACACATCAATTTACATAAAAATCAGCATTAATCTTGATATGCATGAAAATACACTAAATGCGCAATTTTCGGGCTTTCAGTACACTCATTTATATTGCTCAGAATCAATTTTAAATGAAATCATATGATTCTACATATCAATTTACATAAGAATCAGCATTAATCTTGATATGCATGAAAATACACTAAATGCGCAATTTTCGGGTTTCCAGTACACTCATTTTTATTACTCAGAATCAATATTAAATGAGACCGTATGATTCTACACATCAATTTACATAAGAATCAGCATTAAACTTGATATGCTTGAAAATACACTAAATGCGCAGTTTTTGGTCTTTCAGTACACTCATTTATATTGATCAGAATCAATTTTAAATGAGACCATATGATTCTACACATCAATTTACATAAGAATCAGCATTAATCTTGATATGCTTGAAAATACACTTAATGCGCAATATTCCAGCTTTCAGTATACTCATTTATATTGCTCAGAATCAATTTTAAATGAGACCGTATGATTCTACACATCACTTTACATAAAAATCAGCATTAATCTTGATATGCATGAAAATACACTAAATGCGCAATTTTCAGGCTTTCAGTACACTCATTTATATTGCTCAGAATCAATTTTAAATGAAACCATATGATTCTACACATCAATTTACATAAGAATCAGCATTAATCTTGATATGCATGAAAATACACTAAATGCGCAATTTCGGGCTTTCACTACACTCATTTATATTGCTCAGAATCAATTTTAAATGAGACCGTATGAACCTACACATCAATTTACATAAGAATCAGCATTAATCTTGATATGCATGAAAATACACTAAATGCGCAGTTTTTGGTTTTTCAGTACACGCATTTATATTGATCAGAATCAATTTTAAATGAGACCATATGATTCTACACATCAATTTACATAAGAATCAGCATTAATATTGATATGCATGAAAATACACTAAATACGCAAATTTCGGGCTTTCAGTACACTCATTTATATTGATCAGAATCAATTTTAAATGTAACCATATGATTCTACACATCAATTTACATATGAATCAGCATTAATCTTGATATGCATGAAAATACACTAAATGCGCAGTTTTTGATATTTCAGTACACTCATTTATATTGATCAGAATCAATTTTGAATGAGACCATATGATTCTACACATCAATTTACATAAGAATCAGCATTAATCTTGATATGCATGAAAATACACTAAATGCGAAATTTTCCGTCTTTCAGTACACTCATTTATATTGCTCAGAATAAATTTTAAATTAGACCGTATGATTCTACACATCAATTTACATAAGAATCAGCATTAATCTTGATGTGCATGAAAATTCACTAAATGCGCAGTTTTTGATATTTCAGTACACTCATTTATATTGATCAGAATCAATTTTGAATGAGACCATATGATTCTACACATCAATTTACATAAGAATCAGCATTAATCTTGATATGCATGAAAATACACTAAATGCGAAATTTTCCGTCTTTCAGTACACTCATTTATATTGCTCAGAATAAATTTTAAATGAGACCATATGATTCTACATATCAATTTATATAAGAATCAGCATTAATCTAGATATGCATGAAAATACACTAAATGCGCAGTGTTTGGTCTTTCAGTACACTCATTTATATTGCTCAGAATCAATTTTAAATGAGACCATATGAATCTACACATCAATTTACATAAGAATCAGCATTAATCTTGATCTGCATGAAATTACACTAAATGCGCAATTTTCGGGCTTTCAGTACACTCATTCATATTGCTCAGAATCAATTTTAAATGAAACCATATGATTCTACACATCAATTTACATAAGAATCAGCATTAATCTTGATATGCATGAAAATACAATAAATGCGCAATTTTCGGGCTTACAGTACACTCATTTATATTGCTCAGAATCAATTTTAAATGAAACCAGAAGATTCTACACATCAATTCACATAAGAATCAGCATTAATTTTGATATGCATGAAAATACACTAAATGCGCAATTTTCCGGCTTTCAGTACACTCATTTATATTGCTCGGAATCAATTTTAAATGAGACCATATGATTCTACACATCAATTTACATAAGAATCAGCATTAATCTTGATATGCATGAAAATACACTAAATGCGCAAATTTCGGGCTTTCAGTACACTCATTTATATTGCTCAGAATAAATTTTAAATTAGACCGTATGATTCTACACATCAATTTACATAAGAATCAGCATTAATCTTGATGTGCATGAAAATTCACTAAATGCGCAGTTTTTGATATTTCAGTACACTCATTTATATTGATCAGAATCAATTTTGAATGAGACCATATGATTCTACACATCAATTTACATAAGAATCAGCATTAATCTTGATATGCATGAAAATACACTAAATGCGAAATTTTCCGTCTTTCAGTACACTCATTTATATTGCTCAGAATAAATTTTAAATGAGACCATATGATTCTACATATCAATTTATATAAGAATCAGCATTAATCTAGATATGCATGAAAATACACTAAATGCGCAGTGTTTGGTCTTTCAGTACACTCATTTATATTGCTCAGAATCAATTTTAAATGAGACCATATGAATCTACACATCAATTTACATAAGAATCAGCATTAATCTTGATCTGCATGAAATTACACTAAATGCGCAATTTTCGGGCTTTCAGTACACTCATTCATATTGCTCAGAATCAATTTTAAATGAAACCATATGATTCTACACATCAATTTACATAAGAATCAGCATTAATCTTGATATGCATGAAAATACAATAAATGCGCAATTTTCGGGCTTTCAGTACACTCATTTATATTGCTCAGAATCAATTTTAAATGAGACCGTATGATTCTACACATCAATTTACATAAGAATCAGCATTAATCTTGATATGCATGAAAATACACTAAAAGCGCAATTTTCGGGCTTTCAGTACACTCATTTATATTGCTCAGAAACAATTTGAAATGAAACCATATGATTCTACACATCAATTTACATTAGAATCAGCATTAATATTGATATGCCTGAAAATACACTAAATGCGCAGTTTTTGGTCTTCCAGTACAATCATTTATATTGCTCAGAATTAATTTCAAATGAGACCATATGATTCTACACATTAAATTATTAAGAATCAGCATTAATCTTGATATGCATGAAAATACACTAAATGCGCAGTTTTTGGTCTTTCAGTACACTCATTTATATTGATCAGAATCAATTTTAAATGAGACCGTATTATTCTACACATACATTTACATAAGAATTAGCATTAATCTTGATATGCATGAAAATACACTAAATGCGCAGTTTTTGTTCTTTCATTACACTCATTTATATTGATCAGAATCAATTTTAAATGAGATCATATGATTCTACACATCAATTCACACAAGAATCATCATTACTCTTGATATGCATGAAAATACACTAAATGCGCAGTTTTTGGTCTTTCAGTACACTCATTTATATTGATCAGAATCAATTTTAAATGAGACCATATGATTCTACACATCAATTTACATAAGAATCAGCATTAATCTTGATATGCATGAAAATACACTAAATGCGCAATTTTCGGGCTTTCAGTACACTCATTTATATTGCTCAGAATCAATTTTAAATGAGACCATATGATTCTACACATCAATTTACATAAAAATCAGCATTAATCTTGATATGCATGAAAATACACTAAATGCGCAATTTTCGGGCTTTCAGTACACTCATTTATATTGCTCAGAATCAATTTTAAATGAAATCATATGATTCTACATATCAATTTACATAAGAATCAGCATTAATCTTGATATGCATGAAAATACACTAAATGCGCAATTTTCGGGTTTCCAGTACACTCATTTTTATTACTCAGAATCAATATTAAATGAGACCGTATGATTCTACACATCAATTTACATAAGAATCAGCATTAAACTTGATATGCTTGAAAATACACTAAATGCGCAGTTTTTGGTCTTTCAGTACACTCATTTATATTGATCAGAATCAATTTTAAATGAGACCATATGATTCTACACATCAATTTACATAAGAATCAGCATTAATCTTGATATGCTTGAAAATACACTTAATGCGCAATATTCCAGCTTTCAGTATACTCATTTATATTGCTCAGAATCAATTTTAAATGAGACCGTATGATTCTACACATCACTTTACATAAAAATCAGCATTAATCTTGATATGCATGAAAATACACTAAATGCGCAATTTTCGGGCTTTCAGTACACTCATTTATATTGCTCAGAATCAATTTTAAATGAAATCATATGATTCTACATATCAATTTACATAAGAATCAGCATTAATCTTGATATGCATGAAAATACACTAAATGCGCAATTTTCAGGCTTTCAGTACACTCATTTATATTGCTCAGAATCAATTTTAAATGAAACCATATGATTCTACACATCAATTTACATAAGAATCAGCATTAATCTTGATATGCATGAAAATACACTAAATGCGCAATTTCGGGCTTTCACTACACTCATTTATATTGCTCAGAATCAATTTTAAATGAGACCGTATGAACCTACACATCAATTTACATAAGAATCAGCATTAATCTTGATATGCATGAAAATACACTAAATGCGCAGTTTTTGGTTTTTCAGTACACGCATTTATATTGATCAGAATCAATTTTAAATGAGACCATATGATTCTACACATCAATTTACATAAGAATCAGCATTAATATTGATATGCATGAAAATACACTAAATACGCAAATTTCGGGCTTTCAGTACACTCATTTATATTGATCAGAATCAATTTTAAATGTAACCATATGATTCTACACATCAATTTACATATGAATCAGCATTAATCTTGATATGCATGAAAATACACTAAATGCGCAGTTTTTGGACTTTCAGTACACTCATTTATATTGATCAGAATCAATTTTAAATGAGACCATATGATTCTACACATCAATTTACATAAGAATCAGCATTAATCTTGATATGCATGAAAATACACTAAATGCGCAATTTTCGGGCTTTCAGCACACTCATTTATATTGCTCAGAATCAATTTTAAATGAGACCATATGATTCTACACATCAATTTACATAAGAATCAGCATTAATCTTGATATGCTTGAAAATACACTAAATGCGTAATTTTCGGGCTTTCAGTACACTCATTTATATTGCTCAGAATCAATTTTAAATGAAACCATATGATTCTACACATCAATTTACATAAGAATCAGCATTAATCTTGATATGCATGAAAATACACTAAATGCGCAATTTTCGGGCTTTCAGTTCACTCATTTATATTGCTCAGAATCAATTTTAAATGAGACCATATGAATCTACTCATCAATTTACATAAGAATCAGCATTAATCTTGATATGCATGAAAATGCACATAATGCGCAATATTCCAGCTTTCAGTACACTCATTTATATTGCTCAGAATCAATTTTAAATGAGACCGTATGATTCTACACATCAATTTACATAAAAGTCAGCATTAATCTTGATATGCATGAAAATACACTAAATGCGCAATTTTCGGGCTTTCAGTACACTCATTTATATTGCTCAGAATCAATTTTAAATGAAACCATATGATTCTACACATCAATTTACATAAGAATCAGCATTAATCTTGATATGCATGAAAATACACTAAATGCGCAATTTCGGGCTTTCAGTACACTCATTTATATTGCTCAGAATCAATTTTAAATGATACCGTATGAATCTACACATCAATTTACATAAGAATCAGCATTCATCTTGATATGCATGAAAATACACTAAATGCGCAGTTTTTGGTCTTTCAGTACACGCATTTATATTGATCAGAATCAATTTTAAATGAGACCATATGATTCTACACATCAATTTACATAAGAATCAGCATTAATCTTGATATGCATGAAAATACACTAAATGCGCAATTTTCGGTCTTTCATTACAGTCATTTCTATTGCTCAGAATCAATTTTAAATGAGACCATATGATTCTACACATCAATTTACATAAGAATCAGCATTAATCTTGATATGCATGAAAATACACTAAATGCACAATATTCGGGCTTTCAGTACACTCATTTATATTGCTCAGCATCAATTTTAAATGAGACCGTATGATTCTACACATCAATTTACATAAGAATCAGCATTAATCTTGATATGCATGAAAATACACTAAATGCGCAGTTTTTGATATTTCAGTATACTCATTTATATTGATCAGAATCAATTTTAAATGAGACCATATGATTCTACACATCAATTTACATAAGAATCAGCATTAATCTTGATATGCATGAAAATACACTAAATGCGCAATTTTCGGGCTTTCAGTACACTCATTTATATTGCTCAGAATAAATTTTAAATGAAACCATATTTTTCTACATACCAATTTACATAAGAATCAGCATTAATCTTGATATGCATGAAAATACACTAAATGCGCAATTTTCGGGCTTTCAGTACACTCATTTATGTCGCTCCGAGTCAATTTTAAATGAGACCATATGATTCTACACATCAATTTACATAAGAATCAGCATCAATCTCGATATGCATGAAAATACACTTAATGCGCAATTTTCGGGCTTTCAGTACACTCATTTATATTGCTCAGAATCAATTTTAATTGAAACCATATGATTCTACACATCAATTTACATACGAATCAGGAATTAATCTTGATATGCATGAAAATACACTAAATGCGCAGTTTTTGGTCTTTCGGTACACTCATTTGTATTGATCAGAATCAATTTGAAATGAGACCATATGATTCTACACATCAATTTACATAAGAATCAGCATTAATCTTGATATGCATGGAAATACACTACATGCGCAATTTTCGGGCTTTCAGCACACTCATTTATATTGCTCAGAATCAATTTTAAATGAGACCATATTATTCTACACATCAATTTACATAAGAACCAGCATTAATCTTGATATGCATGAAAATACACTAAATGCGCAATTTTCGGGCTTTCAGTACACTCATTTATATTGCTCAGAATCAATTTTAAATGAGACCATATGATTCTACACATCAATTTACATAAGAATCAGCATTAATCTTGATATGCTTGAAAATACACTAAATGCGCAATTTTCGGGCTTTCAGTACACTCATTTATATTGCTCAGAATCAATTTTAAATGAAACCATATGATTCTACACATCAATTTACATAAGAATCAGCATTAATCTTGATATGCATGAAAATAGACTAAATGCGCAATTTTCGGGCTTTCAGTACACTCATTTATATTGCTCAGTATCAATTTTAAATGAGACCGTATGATTCTACACATCAATTTACATAAGAATCAGCATTAATCTTGATATGCATGAAAATACACTAAATGCGCAGTTTTTGATATTTCAGTATACACATTTATATTGATCAGAATCAATTTTAAATGAGACCATATGATTCTACACATCAATTTACATAAGAATCAGCATTAATCTTGATATGCATGAAAATACACTAAATGCGCAATATTCCGGCTTTCAGTACACTCATTTATATTGCTCAGAATCAATTTTAAATGAGACCATATGATTCTACACATCAATTTACATAAGAATCAGCATTAATCTTGATATGCATGAAAATACACTAAATGCGCAATTTTCGGGCTTTCAGTACACTCATTTATATTGCTCAGAATCAATTTTAAATGAAACCATATTTTTCTACATATCAATTTACATAAGAATCAGCATTAATCTTGATATGCATGAAAATACACTAAATGCGCAATTTTCGGGCTTTCAGTACACTCATTTATGTCGCTCGGAGTCAATTTTAAATGAGACCATATGATTCTACACATCAATTTACATAAGAATCAGCATTGATCTCGATATGCATGAAAATACACTAAATGCGCAATTTTCGGGCTTTCAGTACACTCATTTATATTGCTCAGAATCAATTTTAATTGAAACCATATGATTCTACACATCAATTTACATACGAATCAGGAATTAATCTTGATATGCATGAAAATACACTAAATGCGCAGTTTTTGGTCTTTCAGTACACTCATTTATATTGATCAGAATCAATTTGAAATGAGACCATATGATTCTACACATCAATTTACATAAGAATCAGCATTAATCTTGATATGCATGGAAATACACTACATGCGCAATTTTCGGGCTTTCAGCACACTCATTTATATTGCTCAGAATCAATTTTAAATGAGACCATATTATTCTACACATCAATTTACATAAGAATCAGCATTAATCTTGATATGCATGAAAATACATTAAATGCGCTATTTTCGGGCTTTCAGTACACTCATTTATATCGCTCAGAATCAATTTTAAATGAAACCATATGATTCTACACATCAATTTACATAAGAATCAGCATTAATCTTGATATGCATGAAAATACACTAAATGCGCAATTTTCGGGCTTTCAGTACACTCATTTATATTGCTCAGAATCAATTTTAAATGAGACCATATGATTCTACACATCAATTTACATAAAATCATCATTAATCTTGATATGCATGAAAATACACTAAATGCGCAATTTTCGGGCTTTCAGTACACTCATTTATATTGCTCAGAATAAATTTTAATTGAAACCATATGATTCTACACATCAATTTACATAAGAATCAGCATTAATCTTGATATGCATGAAAATACAATAAATGCGCAATTTTCGGACTTTCAGTACACTCATTTATATTGCTCAGAATCAATTTTAAATGAGACCGTATGATTCTACACATCAATTTACATGAGAATCAGCATTAATCTTGATATGCTGAAAATACACTAAATGCGCAGTTTTTGGTCTTTCAGTACACTCATTTATATTGATCAGAATCAATTTTAAATGAGACCATATGATTCTACACATCAATTTACATAAGAATCAGCATTAATCTTGATATGCATGAAAATGCACTAAATGCGCAATTTTCGGGCTTTCAGCACACTCATTTCTATTGCTCAGAATGAATTTTCGATGAGACCATATGATTCTACACATCAATTTACATAAGAATCAACATTAATCTTGATATGCATGAAAATACACTAAATGCGCAATTTACGGGCTTTGAGTACTCTCATTTATGTCGCTCGGAGTCAATTTTAAATGAGACAATATGATTCTACACATCAATTTACATAAGAATCAGCATTAATCTTGTTATGCATGAAAATACAGTAAATGCGCAATTTTCGGGCTTTCAGTACACTCATTTATATTACTCGGAATCAAATTTATATGAGACCATATGATTCTACACATCAATTTACATAAGAATCAGCATTAATCTTGATATGCATGAAAATACACTAAATGCGCAATTTTCGGGCATTCAGCACACTCATTTATATTGCTCAGAATCAATTTTAAATGAAACCATATGATTTTACACATCAATTTACATAAGAATCAGCATTAATCTTGATATGCATGAAAATACACTAAATGCGCAATTTTCTTGCTTTCAGTACACTCATTTATATTGCGCAGAATCAATTTTAAATGAGACCGTATGATTCTACACATCAATTTACATAAGAATCATCATTAATCTTGATATGCATGAAAATACACTCAGTGCGCAGTTTTTGGTCATTCCGTACACTCATTTATATTGATCAGAATCAATTTTAAATGAGACCATATAATTCTACACTCCAATTTACATGGGAATCAGCATTAATCTTGATATGCATGAAAATACACCATATGCACAATTTTCGGGCTTTCACTATACTCATTTATATTGCTCAGAATCAATTTTAAATGAAACCATATGGTTCTACACATCAATTTATATAAGAATCAGCATTAATCTTGATATGCATGAAAATACACTAAATGCGCAGATTTTGGTCTTTCAGTACACTCATTTATATTGAACAGAATCAATTTTAAATGAGACCATATGATTCTACACATCAATTTACATAAGAATCAGCATTAATCTTGATATGCATGAAAATACAATAATTGCGCAATTTTCGGGCTTACAGTACACTCATTTATATTGCTCAGAATCAATTTTAAATGAAACCATATGATTCTAAACATCAATTTACATAAGAATCAGCATTCATCTTGATATGCATGAAAATACATTAAATGCGCAATTTTCGGTCTTTCAGTACACTCATTTATATTGCTCAGAATCAATTTTAAATGAGACCGTATGATTCTACACATCAATTTACATAAGAATCAGCATTAATCTTGATATGCATGAAAATACACTAAATGCGCAGTTTTTGGTCTTTCAGTACACTCATTTATATTGATCAGAATCAATTTTAAATGAGACCATATGATTCTACACATCAATTTACATAAGAATCAGCATTAATCTTGATATGCATGAAAATACAATAATTGCGCAATTTTCGGGCTTACAGTACACTCATTTATATTGCTCAGAATCAATTTTAAATGAAACCATATGATTCTAAACATCAATTTACATAAGAATCAGCATTCATCTTGATATGCATGAAAATACATTAAATGCGCAATTTTAGGGCTTTCAGTACACTCATTTATATTGCTCAGAATCAATTTTAAATGAAACCATATGATTCTACACATCAATTTACATAAGAATCAGCATTAATCTTGATATGCATGAAAATACACTAAATGCGCAGTTTCTGTCTTTCAGTACACTCATTTATATTGCTTAGAATCAATATTAAATGAGACCATATGATTCTACACATCAATTTACATAAGAATCAGTATTAATCTTGATATGCATGAAAATACACTAAATGCGCAATTGTCGGGCTTTCAGTACACTCATTTATATCGCTCAGAATCAATTTTAAATGAGACCATATGATTCTACACATCAATTTACATAAGAATCAGCATTAATCTTAATAGGCATGAAAATACATTAATGCGCAATTTTCGGGCTTTCAGTACACACATTTATATTGCACAGAATCAATTTTAAATGAGATTATATGATTCTACACATCAATTTACATAAGAATCAGCATTAATCTTGATATGCATGAAAATACATTAAATGCGCAATTTTCGGGCTTTCAGTACATCCATATATATTGCTCAGAATCTATTTTGAATGACACCAAGTGATTCTACACATCAATTTACATAAGAATCAGCATTAATCTTGATATGCATGAAAATACACTAAATGCGCAATTTTCGGGCTTTCAGTACACTCATTTATATTGCTCAGAATCAATTTTAAATGAAACCACATGATTCTACACATCATATTACATAAGAATCAGCATTAATCTTGATATGCATGAAAATACACTAAATGCGCAAATTTCCGGCTTTCAGTACACTCATTTATATCTCTCAGAATCAATTTTAAACGAGACCGTATGATTCTACACATCAATTTACATAAGAATCAACATTAATCTTGATATGCATGAAAATACACTAAATGCGCAATTTTCGGGCTTTCAGTACACTCATTTATATTGCTCAGAATCAATTTTAAATGAGACCGTATGATTCTACACATCAATTTACATAAGAATCAGCATTAATCTTGATATGCATGAAAATACACTAAATGCGCAGTTTTTGATATTTCAGTACACTCATTTATATTGCTCAGAATCAATTTTAAATGAGACCATATGATTCTACACATCAATTTAAATAAGAATCAGCATTAATCTTAATATGCATGAAAAGACACTAAATGCGCAATTTTCGGGCTTTCAGTACACTCATTTATATTGCTCAGAATCAATTTTAAATGAGACCATATGATTCTACACATCAATTTACATAAGAATCAGTATTAATCTTGATATGCATGAAAATACACTAAATGCGCAATTTTCGGGCTTTCAGTACACTCATTTATATCTCTCAGAATCAATTTTAAATGAGACCATATGATGCTACACATCAATTTACATAAGAATCAGCATTAATCTTAAAAGGCATGAAAATACATTAATGCGCAATTTTCGGGGTTGCAGTACACACATTTATATTGCTCAGAATCAATTTTAAATGAGATTATATGATTCTACACATCAATTTACATAAGAATCAGCATTAATCTTGATATGCATGAAAATACATTAAATGCGCAATTTTCGGGCTTTCAGTACATACATATATATTGCTCAGAATCAATTTTAAATGACACCAAGTGATTCTACACATCAATTTTCATAAGAATCAGCATTAATCTTGATATGCATGAAAATACACTAAATGCGCAATTTTCGGTCTTTCAGTACACTCATTTATATTGTTCAGAAACAATTTTAAATGAAACCATATGATTCTACACATCAATTTACATAAGAATCAGCATTAATCTTGATATGCATGAAAATACACTAAATGCGCAGTTTTGGACTTTCAGTACACTCATTTATATTGCTCAGAATCAATTTTAAATGAAACCACATGATTCTACACATCATATTACATAAGAATCAGCATTAATCTTGATATGCATGAAAATACACTAAATGCGCAAATTTCCGGCTTTCAGTACACTCATTTATATTGCTCAGAATCAATTTTAAATGAGACCGTATGATTCTACACATCAATTTACATAAGAATCAACATTAATCTTGATATGCATGAAAATACACTAAATGCGCAATTTTCGGACTTTCAGTACACTCATTTATATTGATCAGAATCAATTTGAAATGAGACCATATGATTCTACACATCAATTTACATATGAATCAGCATTAATCTTGATATGCATGAAAATACACTAAATGCGCAATTTTCGGGCTTTCAGTACACATATTTATATTGCTCAGAATCTATTTTAAATGAGACCGTATGATTCTACACATCAATTTACATAAGAATCAGCATTAATCTTGATATGCATGAAAATACACTAAATGCGCAGTGTTTGGTCTTTCACTACACTCATTTATATTGCTCAGAATCAATTTTAAATGAGACCATATGATTCTACACATCAATTTACTTAAGAATCAGCATTAATCTTGATATGCATGAAAATACACTAAATGCGCAATTTTCGGGCTTTCAGTACACTCATTTATATTGCTCAGAATCAATTTTAAATGAAACCATATGACTCTACACATCAATTTACATAAGAATCAGCATCAATCTTGATATGCATGAAAATACACTAAATGCGCAATTTTAGGGCTTTCAGTACACTCATTTATATTGCTCAGAATCAATTTTAAGTGAAACCATATGATTCTACACATCAATTTACATAAGAATCAGCATTAATCTTGATATGCATGAAAATACACTAAATGCGCCGTTTCTGTCTTTCAGTACACTCATTTATATTGCTTAGAATCAATATTAAATGAGACCATATGATTCTACACATCAATTTACATAAGAATCAGCATTAATCTTGATATGCATGAAAATACACTAAATGCGCAATTTTCGGGCTTTCAGTACACTCATTTATATTGGTCAGAAACAATTTTAAATGAAACCATATGATTCTACACATCAATTTACATAAGAATCAGCATTAATCTTGATATGCATGAAAATACACTAAATGGGCAATTTTCGGGCTTTCAGTACACTCATTTGTATTGCTCGGAATCAATTTTAAATGAGACCATATGATTCTACACATCAATTTACATAAGAATCAACATTAATCTTGATATGCATGAAAATACACTAAATGCGCAATTTTCCGGCATTCAGTACACACATTTATATAGCTCAGAATCAATTTTAAATGTGACCATATGATTCTACACATCAATTTACATAAGAATCAGCATTAATCTTGATATGCATGAAAATACACTAAATGCGCAATTTTCGGGCTTTCAGTACACTCATTTATATTGCTCAGAACCAATTTTAATTGAAACCGTATGATTCTACACATCTATTTACATAAGAATCAGCATTAATCTTGATATGCATGAAAATACACTAAATGCGCAGTTTTTGATATTTCAGTACACTCATTTATATTGCTCAGAATCAATTTTAAATGAGACCAAATGATTCTACACATCAATTTAAATAAGAATCAGCATTAATCTTAATATGCATGAAAATACACTAAATGCGCAATTCTCGGGCTTTCAGTACACTCATTCATATTGCTCAGAATCAATTTTAAATGAAACCTTATGATTCTACACATCAATTTACATAAGAATCAGCATTAATCTTGATATGCATGAAAATACATTAAATGCGCAATTGTCGGGCTTTCAGTACACTCATTTATATTGCTCAGAATCAAATTTAAATGAAACCACATGATTCTACACATCAATTTACATAAGAATCAGCATTAATCTTGATATGCATGAAAATACACTAAATGCGAAATTTTCGGGCTTTCAGTACACTCATTTATATTGCTCAGAATCAATTTTAAATGAGACCGTATGATTCTACACATCAATTTACATAAGAATCAGCATTAATCTTGATATGCATGAAAATACACTAAATGCGCAGTTTTTGATATTTCAGTACAGTCATTTCTATTGCTCAGAATCAATTTTAAATGAGACCATATGATTCTACACATCAATTTACATAAGAATCAGCATTAATCTTGATATGCATGAAAATACACTAAATGCGCAATTTTCGGGATTTCAGTACACTCATTTATATTGCTCGAAATCAATTTTAAATGAGACCATATGATTCTACACATCAATTTACATAAGAATCAGCATTAATCTTGATATGCATGAAAATACACTAAATGCGCAATTTTCCGGCATTCAGTACACACATTTATATTGCTCAGAATCAATTTTAAATGAGACCATATGATTCTACACATCAATTTACATAAGAATCAGCATTAATCTTGATATGCATGAAAATACACTAAATGCGCAATTTTCGGGCTTACAGTACACACATTTATATTGATCAGAATCAATTTTAAATGAGACCATATGATTCTACACATCAATTTACATAAGAATCAGCATTAATCTTGATATGCATGAAAATACACTAAATGCGCAATTTTCGGGCTTTCAGTACACTCATTTATATTGCTCAGAATCTATTTTAAATGAGACCGTATGATTCTACACATCAATTTACATAAGAATCAGCATTAATCTTGATATGCATGAAAATACACTAAATGCGCAATTTTCGGGCTTTCAGTACACTCATTTATGTTGATCACAATCAATTTTAAATGAAACCATATGATTCTACACATCAATTTACATAAGAATCAGCATTAATCTTGATATGCATGAAAATATACTAAATGCGCAATTTTCGGGCTTTCAGTACACTCATTTATATTGAACAGAATCAATTTTAAATGAGACCATATAATTCTACACATCAATTTACATAAGAATCAGCATTAATCTTGATATGCATGAAAATACACTAAATGGGCAATTTTCCAGCTTTCAGTACACTCATTTATATTGCTCAGAATCAATTTTAAATGAGACCATATGATTCTACACATCAATTTACATAAGAATCAGCATTAATCTTAATAGGCATGAAAATACATTAATTGCGCAATTTTCGGGCTTTCAGTACATTCATTTATATTGCTCAGAATCAATTTTAAATGAAACCATATGATTCTACACATCAATTTACATAAGAATCAGCATTAATCTTGATATGCATGAAAATACACTAAATGCGCAATTTTCGGGCTTTCAGTATACTCATTTATATTGATCAGAATCAATTTTAAATGAAACCATACGATTCTACATATCAATTTACATAAGAATCAGCATTAATCTTGATATGCATGAAAATACATTAATGCGCAGATTTTGTCTTTCAGTACACTCATTTAAATTGAACAGAATCAATTTGAAATGAGACCATATGATTCTACACATCAATTTACATAAGAGTCAGCATTAATCTTGATATGCATGAAAATACACTAAATGCGCAATTTTCCAGCTTTCAGTACACTCATTTATATTGCTCAGAATAAATTTTAAATGAGACCATATGATTCTACACATCAATTTACATAAGAATCAGCATTAATCTTGATATGCATGAAAATACACTAAATGCGCAATTTTCGGGCTTTCAGTACACTCAATTATATTGCTCAGAATCAATTTTAAATGAAACCATATGATTCTACACATCAATTTACATAAGAATCAGCATTAATCTTGATATGCATGAAAATACACTAAATGCGCAGTATTTAGTCTTCCAGTACAATCATTTATATTGCTCAGAATTAATTTAAAATGAGACCATATGATTCTACATATTAATTTATTAAGAATCAGCATTAATCTTGATATGCATGAAAATACACTAAATGCGCAATTTTCGGGCTTTCAGTACACTCATTTATATTGCTCAGAATCAATTTTAAATGAAACCATATGATTCTACACATCAATTTACATAAGAATCAGCATTAATCTTGGTATGCATGAAAATACACTAAATGCGCAATTTTCCGGCATTCAGTACACACATTTATATTGCTCAGAATCAATTTTAAATGAGACCATATGATTCTACACATCAATTTACATAAGAATCAGCATTAATCTTGATATGCATGAAAATACACTAAATGCGCAATTTTCGGGCTTTCAGTACACTCATTTATATTGCTCAGAACCAATTTTAATTGAAACCGTATGATTCTACACATCTATTTACATAAGAATCAGCATTAATCTTGATATGCATGAAAATACACTAAATGCGCAGTTTTTGATATTTCAGTACACTCATTTATATTGCTCAGAATCAATTTTAAATGAGACCAAATGATTCTACACATCAAATTAAATAAGAATCAGCATTAATCTTAATATGCATGAAAATACACTAAATGCGCAATTCTCGGGCTTTCAGTACACTCATTCATATTGCTCAGAATCAATTTTAAATGAAACCTTATGATTCTACACATCAATTTACATAAGAATCAGCATTAATCTTGATATGCATGAAAATACACTAAATGCGCAATTTTCGGGCTTTCAGTATACTCATTTATATTGATCAGAATCAATTTTAAATGAAACCATACGATTCTACATATCAATTTACATAAGAATCAGCATTAATCTTGATATGCATGAAAATACATTAATGCGCAGATTTTGTCTTTCAGTACACTCATTTAAATTGAACAGAATCAATTTGAAATGAGACCATATGATTCTACACATCAATTTACATAAGAATCAGCATTAATCTTGATATGCATGAAAATACACTAAATGCGCAATTTTCCAGCTTTCAGTACACTCATTTATATTGCTCAGAATAAATTTTAAATGAGACCATATGATTCTACACATCAATTTACATAAGAATCAGCATTAATCTTGATATGCATGAAAATACACTAAATGCGCAATTTTCGGGCTTTCAGTACACTCAATTATATTGCTCAGAATCAATTTTAAATGAAACCATATGATTCTACACATCAATTTACATAAGAATCAGCATTAATCTTGATATGCATGAAAATACACTAAATGCGCAGTATTTAGTCTTCCAGTACAATCATTTATATTGCTCAGAATTAATTTCAAATGAGACCATATGATTCTACATATTAATTTATTAAGAATCAGCATTAATCTTGATATGCATGAAAATACACTAAATGCGCAATTTTCGGGCTTTCAGTACACTCATTTATATTGCTCAGAATCAATTTTAAATGAGACCATATGATTCTACACATCAATTTACATAAGAATCAGCATTAATCTTGATATGCATGAAAATACACTAAATGCGCAATTTTCGGGCTTTCAGTACACTCATTTATATTGCTCAGAACCAATTTTAATTGAAACCGTATGATTCTACACATCTATTTACATAAGAATCAGCATTAATCTTGATATGCATGAAAATACACTAAATGCGCAGTTTTTGATATTTCAGTACACTCATTTATATTGCTCAGAATCAATTTTAAATGAGACCAAATGATTCTACACATCAAATTAAATAAGAATCAGCATTAATCTTAATATGCATGAAAATACACTAAATGCGCAATTCTCGGGCTTTCAGTACACTCATTCATATTGCTCAGAATCAATTTTAAATGAAACCTTATGATTCTACACATCAATTTACATAAGAATCAGCATTAATCTTGATATGCATGAAAATACACTAAATGCGCAATTGTCGGGCTTTCAGTACACTCATTTATATTGCTCAGAATCAAATTTAAATGAAACCACATGATTCTACACATCAATTTACATAAGAATCAGCATTAATCTTGATATGCATGAAAATACACTAAATGCGAAATTTTCGGGCTTTCAGTACACTCATTTATATTGCTCAGAATCAATTTTAAATGAGACCGTATGATTCTACACATCAATTTACATGAGAATCAGCATTAATCTTGATATCCATGAAAATACACTAAATGCGCAGTTTTTGATATTTCAGTACACTCATTTATATTGATCAGAATCAATTTTAAATGAGACCATATGATTCTACACATCAATTTACATAAGAATCAGCATTAATCTTGATATGCATGAAAATACACTAAATGCGCAATTTTCGGGATTTCAGTACACTCATTTATATTGCTCGGAATCAATTTTAAATGAGACCATATGATTCTACACATCAATTTACATAAGAATCAGCATTAATCTTGATATGCATGAAAATACACTAAATGCGCAATTTTCCGGCATTCAGTACACACATTTATATTGCTCAGAATCAATTTTAAATGAGACCATATGATTCTACACAACAATTTACATAAGAATCAGCATTAATCTTGATATGCATGAAAATACACTAAATGCGCAATTTTCGGGCTTACAGTACACACATTTATATTGATCAGAATCAATTTTAAATGAGACCATATGATTCTACACATCAATTTACATAAGAATCAGCATTAATCTTGATATGCATGAAAATACACTAAATGCGCAATTTTCGGGCTTTCAGTACACTCATTTATATTGCTCAGAATCTATTTTAAATGAGACCGTATGATTCTACACATCAATTTACATAAGAATCAGCATTAATCTTGATATGCATGAAAATACACTAAATGTGCAATTTTCGGGCTTTCAGTACACTCATTTATGTTGATCAGAATCAATTTTAAATGAAACCATATGATTCTACACATCAATTTACATAAGAATCAGCATTAATCTTGATATGCATGAAAATATACTAAATGCGCAATTTTCGGGCTTTCAGTACACTCATTTATATTGAACAGAATCAATTTTAAATGAGACCATATAATTCTACACATCAATTTACATAAGAATCAGCATTAATCTTGATATGCATGAAAATACACTAAATACGCAATTTTCCAGCTTTCAGTACACTCATTTATATTGCTCAGAATCAATTTTAAATGAGACCATATGATTCTACACATCAATTTACATAAGAATCAGCATTAATCTTAATAGGCATGAAAATACATTAATTGCGCAATTTTCGGGCTTTCAGTACACTCATTTATATTGCTCAGAATCAATTTTAAATGAAACCATATGATTCTACACATCAATTTACATAAGAATCAGCATTAATCTCGATATGCATGAAAATACACTAAATGCGCAATTTTCGGGCTTTCAGTA
This sequence comes from Ascarosepion bandense, assembly GCA_037127315.1. NCBI lineage: Eukaryota > Metazoa > Mollusca > Cephalopoda > Sepiida > Sepiidae > Ascarosepion > Ascarosepion bandense. The sequence goes on from JBBBDQ010025594.1 coordinate 111,835, forward strand.
TACTCATTTATATTGATCAGAATCAATTTTAAATGAAACCATACGATTCTACATATCAATTTACATAAGAATCAGCATTAATCTTGATATGCATGAAAATATATTAATGCGCAGATTTTGGTCTTTCAGTACACTCATTTAAATTGAACAGAATCAATTTGAAATGAGACCATATGATTCTACACATCAATTTACATAAGAATCAGCATTAATCTTGATATGCATGAAAATACACTAAATGCGCAATTTTCGGGATTTCAGTACACTCATTTATATTGCTCGGAATCAATTTTAAATGAGACCATATGATTCTACACATCAATTTACATAAGAATCAGCATTAATCTTGATATGCATGAAAATACACTAAATGCGCAATTTTCCGGCATTCAGTACACACATTTATATTGCTCAGAATCAATTTTAAATGAGACCATATGATTCTACACATCAATTTACATAAGAATCAGCATTAATCTTGATATGCATGAAAATACACTAAATGCGCAATTTTCGGGCTTACAGTACACACATTTATATTGATCAGAATCAATTTTAAATGAGACCATATGATTCTACACATCAATTTACATAAGAATCAGCATTAATCTTGATATGCATGAAAATACACTAAATGCGCAATTTTCGGGCTTTCAGTACACTCATTTATATTGCTCAGAATCTATTTTAAATGAGACCGTATGATTCTACACATCAATTTACATAAGAATCAGCATTAATCTTGATATGCATGAAAATACACTAAATGCGCAATTTTCGGGCTTTCAGTACACTCATTTATGTTGATCAGAATCAATTTTAAATGAAACCATATGATTCTACACATCAATTTACATAAGAATCAGCATTAATCTTGATATGCATGAAAATATACTAAATGCACAATTTTCGGGCTTTCAGTACACTCATTTATATTGAACAGAATCAATTTTAAATGAGACCATATAATTCTACACATCAATTTACATAAGAATCAGCATTAATCTTGATATGCATGAAAATACACTAAATACGCAATTTTCCAGCTTTCAGTACACTCATTTATATTGCTCAGAATCAATTTTAAATGAGACCATATGATTCTACACATCAATTTACATAAGAATCAGCATTAATCTTAATAGGCATGAAAATACATTAATTGCGCAATTTTCGGGCTTTCAGTACACTCATTTATATTGCTCAGAATCAATTTTAAATGAAACCATATGATTCTACACATCAATTTACATAAGAATCAGCATTAATCTCGATATGCATGAAAATACACTAAATGCGCAATTTTCGGGCTTTCAGTATACTTATTTATATTGATCAGAATCAATTTTAAATGAAACCATACGATTCTACATATCAATTTACATAAGAATCAGCATTAATCTTGATATGCATGAAAATATATTAATGCGCAGATTTTGGTCTTTCAGTACACTCATTTAAATTGAACAGAATCAATTTGAAATGAGACCATATGATTCTACACATCAATTTACATAAGAATCAGCATTAATCTTGATATGCATGAAAATACACTAAATGCGCAATTGTCGGGCTTTCAGTACACTCATTTATATTGCTCAGAATCAAATTTAAATGAAACCACATGATTCTACACATCAATTTACATAAGAATCAGCATTAATCTTGATATGCATGAAAATACACTAAATGCGAAATTTTCGGGCTTTCAGTACACTCATTTATATTGCTCAGAATAAATTTTAAATGAGACCATATGATTCTACACATCAATTTACATAAGAATCAGCATTAATCTTGATATGCATGAAAATACACTAAATGCGCAATTTTCGGGCTTTCAGTACACTCAATTATATTGCTCACAATCAATTTTAAATGAGATCAAATGATTCTACACATCAATTTACATAAGAATCAGCATTAATCTTGATATGCATGAAAATACACTAAATGCGCAATTTTCGGGCTTTCAGTACACTCATTTATATTGCTCAGTATCAATTTTAAATGAGACCGTATGATTCTACACATCAATTTACATGAGAATCACCATTAATCTTGATATGCATGAAAATACACTAAATGCGCAATTTTCGGGCTTTCAGTACACTCATTTATATTGATCAGAATCAATTTTAAATGAAACCATATGATTCTACACATCAATTTACATAAGAATCAGCATTAATCTTGATATGCATGAAAATACACTAAATGCGCAATTTTCGGGCTTTCAGTACACTCATTTATGTCGCTCGGAGTCAATTTTAAATGAGACCATATGATTCTACACATCAATTTACATAAGAATCAGCATTAATCTTGATATGCATGAAAATACACTAAATGCGCAGTTTTTGGTCTTTCAGTACAGTCATTTATATTGATCAGAATCAATTTTATATGTAACCATATGATTCTACGAATCAATTTACATAAGAATCAGCATTAATCTTGATATGCATGAAAATACATTAAATGCGCAATTTTCGGGCTTTCAGTACACTCATTTATATTGCTCGGAATCAATTTTAAATGAGACCATATGATTCTACACATCAATTTACATAACAATCAGCATTAATCTTGATATGCATGAAAATACACTAACTGCGCAAATTTCCGGCTTTCAGTACACTCATTTATATTGCTCAGAATCAATTTTAAATGTAACCATATGATTCTACACATCAATTTACATAAGAATCAGCATTAATCTTGATATGCATGAAAATACACTAAATGCGCAGTTTTTGGTCTTTCAGTACACTCATTTATATTGATCTGAATCAATTTTAAATGAGACCATATGATTCTACACATCAATTACCATAAGAATCAGCATTAATCTTGATATGCATGAAAATGCACTAAATGCGCAATTTTCGGGCTTTCAGCACACTCATTTATATTGCTCAGAATCAATTTTAAATGAGACCATATGAATCTACACATCAATTTACATAAGAATCAGCATTAATCTTGATATGCATGAAAATACACTAAATGCGCAATTTTCCAGCTTTCAGTACACTCATTTATATTGCTCAGAATAAATTTTAAATGAGACCATATGATTCTACACATCAATTTACATAAGAATCAGCATTAATCTTGATATGCATGAAAATACAATAATTGCGCAATTTTCGGGCTTTCAGTACAATCATTTATATTGCTCAGATTCGATTTTAAATGATACCCTATGATTCTACACATCAATTTACATAAGAATCAGCATTAATCTTGATGTGCATGAAAATACACTAAATGCGCAGTTTTGCTCTTTCAGTACACTCATTTATATTGATCAGAATCAATTTTAAATGAGACCATATGATTCTACACATCAATTTCCATAAGAATCAGCATTAATCTTGATATGCATGAAAATAAACTAAATGCGCAATTTTCGGGCTTTCAGTCCTCTCATTTATATTGCTCAGACACAATTGGAAATGAAACCATATGATTCTACACATCAATTTATATATGAATCAGCATTAATCTTGATATGCATGAAAATACACTAAATGCGCAGTGTTTGGTCTTTCAGTACAGTCATTTATATTGCTCAGAATCAATTTTAATTGAAACCATATGATTCTACACATCAATTTACATAAGAATCAGCATTAATCTTGATATGCATGAAAATACACTAAATGCGCAATTTTCGGGCTTACAGTACACTCATTTATATTGATCAGAATCTATTTTAAATGAGAACGTATGATTCTACACATCAATTTACATAAGAATCAGCATTAATCTTGATATGCATGAAAATACACTTAATGCGCAATTTTCGGTCTTTCAGTACAGTCATTTCTATTGCTCAGAATCAATTTTAAATGAGACCATATGATTCTATACAACAATTTACATAAGAATCTGCATTAATCTTGATATGCGTGAAAATACACTAAATGCGCAATTTTCGGGCTTTCAGTACACTCATTTATGTCGCTCAGAATCAATTTTAAATGAAACCATATGATTCTACACATCAATTTACATAAGAATCAGCATTAATCTCGATATGCATGAAAATACACTAAATGCGCAATTTTCGGGCTTTCAGTATACTTATTTATATTGATCAGAATCAATTTTAAATGAAACCATACGATTCTACATATCAATTTACATAAGAATCAGCATTAATCTTGATATGCATGAAAATATATTAATGCGCAGATTTTGGTCTTTCAGTACACTCATTTAAATTGAACAGAATCAATTTGAAATGAGACCATATGATTCTACACATCAATTTACATAAGAATCAGCATTAATCTTGATATGCATGAAAATACACTAAATGCGCAATTGTCGGGCTTTCAGTACACTCATTTATATTGCTCAGAATCAAATTTAAATGAAACCACATGATTCTACACATCAATTTACATAAGAATCAGCATTAATCTTGATATGCATGAAAATACACTAAATGCGAAATTTTCGGGCTTTCAGTACACTCATTTATATTGCTCAGAATAAATTTTAAATGAGACCATATGATTCTACACATCAATTTACATAAGAATCAGCATTAATCTTGATATGCATGAAAATACACTAAATGCGCAATTTTCGGGCTTTCAGTACACTCAATTATATTGCTCACAATCAATTTTAAATGAGATCAAATGATTCTACACATCAATTTACATAAGAATCAGCATTAATCTTGATATGCATGAAAATACACTAAATGCGCAATTTTCGGGCTTTCAGTACACTCATTTATATTGCTCAGTATCAATTTTAAATGAGACCGTATGATTCTACACATCAATTTACATGAGAATCAGCATTAATCTTGATATGCATGAAAATACACTAAATGCGCAATTTTCGGGCTTTCAGTACACTCATTTATATTGATCAGAATCAATTTATATGAAACCATATGATTCTACACATCAATTTACATAAGAATCAGCATTAATCTTGATATGCATGAAAATACACTAAATGCGCAATTTTCGGGCTTTCAGTACACTCATTTATGTCGCTCGGAGTCAATTTTAAATGAGACCATATGATTCTACACATCAATTTACATAAGAATCAGCATTAATCTTGATATGCATGAAAATACACTAAATGCGCAATTTTCGGGCTTTCAGTACACTCATTTATATTGCTCAGAATCTATTTTAAATGAGACCGTATGATTCTACACATCAATTTACATGAGAATCAGCATTAATCTTGATATGCATGAAAATACACTAAATGCGCAATTTTCGGGCTTTCAGTACACTCATTTATACTGCTCAGAAACAATTTATATGAAACCATATGATTCTACACATCAATTTACATAAGAATCAGCATTAATCTTGATATGCATGAAAATACACTAAATGCGCAATTTTCGGGCTTTCAGTACACTCATTTATGTCGCTCGGAGTCAATTTTAAATGAGACCATATGATTCTACACATCAATTTACATAAGAATCAGCATTAATCTTGATATGCATGAAAATACACTAAATGCGCAGTTTTTGGTCTTTCAGTACAGTCATTTATATTGATCAGAATCAATTTTATATGTAACCATATGATTCTACGAATCAATTTACATAAGAATCAGCATTAATCTTGATATGCATGAAAATACATTAAATGCGCAATTTTCGGGCTTTCAGTACACTCATTTATATTGCTCGGAATCAATTTTACATGAGACCATATGATTCTACACATCAATTTACATAACAATCAGCATTAATCTTGATATGCATGAAAATACACTAACTGCGCAAATTTCCGGCTTTCAGTACACTCATTTATATTGCTCAGAATCAATTTTAAATGTAACCATATGATTCTACACATCAATTTACATAAGAATCAGCATTAATCTTGATATGCATGAAAATACACTAAATGCGCAGTTTTTGGTCTTTCAGTACACTCATTTATATTGATCTGAATCAATTTTAAATGAGACCATATGATTCTACACATCAATTACCATAAGAATCAGCATTAATCTTGATATGCATGAAAATGCACTAAATGCGCAATTTTCGGGCTTTCAGCACACTCATTTATATTGCTCAGAATCAATTTTAAATGAGACCATATGAATCTACACATCAATTTACATAAGAATCAGCATTAATCTTGATATGCATGAAAATACACTAAATGCGCAATTTTCCAGCTTTCAGTACACTCATTTATATTGCTCAGAATAAATTTTAAATGAGACCATATGATTCTACACATCAATTTACATAAGAATCAGCATTAATCTTGATATGCATGAAAATACAATAATTGCGCAATTTTCGGGCTTTCAGTACAATCATTTATATTGCTCAGATTCGATTTTAAATGATACCCTATGATTCTACACATCAATTTACATAAGAATCAGCATTAATCTTGATGTGCATGAAAATACACTAAATGCGCAGTTTTGCTCTTTCAGTACACTCATTTATATTGATCAGAATCAATTTTAAATGAGACCATATGATTCTACACATCAATTTCCATAAGAATCAGCATTAATCTTGATATGCATGAAAATACACTAAATGCGCAGTTTTTGGTCTTTCAGTACAGTCATTTATATTGATCAGATTCAATTTCAAATGTAACCATATGTTTCTAAAAATCAATTTACATAAGAATCAGCATTAATGTTGATATGCATGAAAATACACTAAATGCGCAAATTCGGTCTTTCAGTACACTCATTTATATTGCTCAGAATCAATTTTAAATGAGACCGTATGATTCTACACATCAATTTACATAAGAATCAGCATTAATCTTGATATGCATGAAAATACACAAAATGCGCAGTTTTTGGTCTTTCAGTACACTCATTTATATTGCTCAGAATCAATTTTAAATGAGACCATATGATTCTACACATCAATTTACATAAGAATCAGCATTAATCTTGATATGCATGAAAATACACTAAATGCGCAATTTTCGGGCGTTCAGTACACTCATTTATATTGCTCAGAATCAATTATATATCAGACCATATGATTCTACACATCAATTTACATAAGAATCAGCATTAATCTTGATATGCATGAAAATACACTAAATGGGCAATTTTCGGGCTTTCAGTACACTCATTTATATTGCTCACAATCAATTTTAAATGAGACCATATGATTCTACACATCAATTTACATAAGAATTAGCATTAAACTTGATATGCATGAGAACACTAAATGCGCAGTTTTTGTTCTTTCAGTACACTCATTTATATTGCTCAGAATCAATTTTAAATGAAACCATATGATTCTACACATCAATTTACATAAGAATCAGCATTAATCTTGATATGCATGAAATTACACTAAATGCGCAATTTTCGGGCTTTCAGTACACTCATTTATATTGCTCAGAATCAATTTTAAATGAAACCATATGATTCTACACATCAATTTACATAAGAATCAGCATTAATATTTGATATGCATGAAAATACACTAAATGCGCAATTTTCGTGCTTTCACTACACTCATTTATATTGCTCAGAATCAATTTTAAATGAGACCATATGATTCTACACATCTATTTACATAAGAATCAGCATTAATCTTGATATGCATGAAAATACACTAAATGCGCAGTGTTTGGTCTTTCAGTACATTCATTTATATTGCTCAGAATCAATTTTAATTGAAACCATATGATTCTACACATCAATTTACATAAGAATCAGCATTAATCTTGATATGCATGAAAATACACTAAATGCGCAATTTTCGGGCTTACAGTACACTCATTTATATTGATCTGAATCAATTTTAAATGAGACCATATGATTCTACACATCAATTACCATAAGAATCAGCATTAATCTTGATATGCATTAAAATGCACTGAATGCGCAGTTTTTGGACTTTCAGTACACTCATTTATATTGCTCAGAATTAATTTCAAATTAGACCATATGATTCTACACATCAATTTACATAAGAATCAGCATTAATCTTGATATGCATGAAAATACACTAAATGCGCAGTTCTTGGTCTTTCAGTACACTCATTTATATTGCTCAGAATTAATTTTAAATGAGACCATATGATTCTACACATCAATTTACATAAGAATCAGCATTAATCTTGATATGCATGAAAATACACTAAATGCGCAATTTTCCAGGTTTCAGTACACTCATTTATATTGCTCAGAATAAATTTTAAATGAGACCATATGATTCTAGACATCAATTTACATAAGAATCAGCATTAATCTTGATATGCATGAAAATACAATAATTGCGCAATTTTCGGGCTTTCAGTACACTCATTTATATTGCTCAGAATCAATTTTAAATGAAACCATATGATTCTACACATCAATTTACATAAGAATCAGCATTAATCTTGATATGCATGAAAATACACTAAATGCGCAATTTCGGGCTTTCAGTACAATCATTTATATTGCCCAGATTCGATTTTAAATGATACCCTATGATTCTACACATCAATTTACATAAGAATCAGCATTAATCTTGATGTGCATGAAAATACACTAAATGCGCAGTTTTGCTCTTTCAGTACACTCATTTATATTGATCAGAATCAATTTTAAATGAGACCATATGATTCTACACATCAATTTCCATGAGAGTCAGCATTAATCTTGATATGCATGAAAATAAACTAAATGCGCAATTTTCGGGCTTTCAGTCCTCTCATTTATATTGCTCAGACACAATTTGAAATGAAACCATATGATTCTACACATCAATTTACATAAGAATCAGCATTAATCTTGATCTGCATGAAAATACACTAAATGCGCAGTTTTTGGTCATCCAGTACAATCATTTATATTGCTCAGAATTAATTTCAAATGAGACCATATGATTCTACACATCAATTTTTTAGGGAATCAGCATTAATCTTGATATGCATGAAAATACACGAAATGCGCAATTTTCGGGCTTTCAGTACACTCATTTATATTGCTCAGAATCAATTTTAAATGAAACCATATGATTCTACACATCAATTTACATAAGAATCAGCATTAATCTTGATATGCATGAAAATACACTAAATGCGCAATTTTCGGGGTGTCAGTACACTCATTAATTTTGCTCAGAATTAATTGTAAATGAAACCATACGATTCTACACATCAATTTACATAAGAATTAGCATTAATCTTGATATGCATGAGAACACTAAATGCGCAGTTTTTGGTCTTTCAGTACACTCATTTATATTGCTCAGGATCAATTTTAAATGAAACCATATGATTCTACACATCAATTTACATAAGAATCAGCATTAATCTTGATATGCATGAAATTACACTAAATGCGCAATTTTCGGGCTTTCAGTACACTCATTTATATTGCTCAGAATCAATTTTAAATGAAACCATATGATTCTACACATCAATTTACATAAGAATTAGCATTAATATTTGATATGCATGAAAATACACTAAATGCGCAATTTTCGTGCTTTCACTACACTCATTTATATTGCTCAGAATCAATTTTAAATGAGACCGTATGATTCTACACATCAATTTACATAAGAATCAGCATTAATCTTGATATGCATGAAAATACACTAAATGCGCAATTTTCAGGCTTACAGTACACTCATTTATATTGATCAGAATCTATTTTAAATGAGAACGTATGATTCTACACATCAATTTACATAAGAATCAGCATTAATCTTGATATGCATGAAAATACACTTAATGCGCAATTTTCGGTCTTTCAGTACAGTCATTTCTATTGCTCAGAATCAATTTTAAATGAGACCATATGATTCTATACAACAATTTACATAAGAATCTGCATTAATCTTGATATGCGTGAAAATACACTAAATGCGCAATTTTCGGGCTTTCAGTACACTCATTTATGTCGCTCGGAGTCAATTTTAAATGAGACCATATGATTCTACACATCAATATACATAAGAATCAGCATTAATCTTGATATGCATGAAAATACACTAAATGCGCAGTTTTTGGTCTTTCAGTACAGTCATTTATATTGATCAAAATCAATTTTAAATGTAACCATATGTTTCTAAAAATCAATTTACATAAGAATCAGCATTAATCTGGATATGCATGAAAATACACTAAATGCGCAAATTCGGGCTTTCAGTACACTCATTTATATTGCTCAGAATCAATTTTAAATGAGACTGTATGATTCTACACATCAATTTACATAAGAATCAGCATTAATCTTGATATGCATGAAAATACACTAAATGCGCAGTTTTTGGTCTTTCAGTACACTCATTTATATTGCTCAGAATCAATTTTAAATGAGACCGTATGATTCTACACATCAATTTACATAAGAATCAGCATTAATCTTGATATGCATGAAAATACACTAAATGCGCAGTTTTTGGACTTTCAGTACACTCATTTATATTGCTCAGAATCAATTTTAAATGAGACCATATGATTCTACACATCAATTTACATAAGAATCAGCATTAATCTTGATATGCATGAAAATACACTAAATGCGCAATTTTCGGGCGTTCAGTACACTCATTTATATTGCTCAGAATCAATTATATATCAGACCATATGATTCTACACATCAATTTACATAAGAATCAGCATTAATCTTGATATGCATGAAAATACACTAAATGGGCAATTTTCGGGCTTTCAGTACACTCATTTATATTGCTCAGAATCAATTTTAAATGAGACCATATGATTCTACACATCAATTTACATAAGAATCAGCATTAATCTTGATATGCATGAAAATACATTAAATGCGCAATATTCGGGCTTTCAGTACATTCATTTATATTGCTCAGAATCAATTTTAAATGAGACCATATGATTCTACACATCAATTTACATAAGAAACAGCATTAATCTCAATAGGCATGAAAATACATTAATGCGCAATATTCGGGCTTTCAGTACACACATTTATATTGCCCAGAATCAATTTTAAATGAGAATATATTATACTACACATCAATTTACATAAGAATCAGCATTAATCTTGATATGCATGAAAATACATTAAATGCGCAATATTCGGGCTTTCAGTACATTCATTTATATTGCTCAGAATCAATTTTAAATGACACCAAGTGATTCTACACATCAATTTACATAAGAATCAGCATTAATCTTGATATGCATGAAAATACACTAAATGCGCAATTTTCGGGCTTACAGTACACTCATTTATATTGATCAGAATCTATTTTAAATGAGAACGTATGATTCTACACATTAATTTACATAAGAATCAGCATTAATCTTGATATGCATGAAAATACACTTAATGCGCAATTTTCGGTCTTTCAGTACAGTCATTTCTATTTCTCAGACTCAATTTTAAATGAGACCATATGATTCTATACAACAATTTACATAAGAATCTGCATTAATCTTGATATGCGTGAAAATACACTAAATGCGCAATTTTCGGGCTTTCAGTACACTCATTTATGTCGCTCGGAGTCAATTTTAAATGAGACCATATGATTCTACACATCAATATACATAAGAATCAGCATTAATCTTGATATGCATGAAAATACACTAAATGCGCAGTTTTTGGTCTTTCAGTACAGTCATTTATATTGATCAGAATCAATTTTAAATGTAACCATATGTTTCTAAAAATCAATTTACATAAGAATCAGCATTAATCTGGATATGCAAGAAAATACACTAACTGCGCAAATTCGGGTTTTCAGTACACTCATTTATATTGCTCAGAATCAATTATAAATGAGACTGTATGATTCTACACATCAATTTACATAACAATCAGCATTAATCTTGATATGCATGAAAATACACTAAATGCGCAGTTTTTCGTCTTTCAGTACACTCATTTATATTGCTCAGAATCAATTTTAAATGAGACCGTATGATTCTACACATCAATTTACATAAGAATCAGCATTAATCTTGATATGCATGAAAATACACTAAATGCGCAATTTTCGGGCTTTCAGTACACTCATTTATATTGCTCAGAATCAATTTTAAATGAGACCGTATTATTCTACACATCAATTTACATAAGAATCAGCATTAATCTTGATATGCATTAAAATGCACTGAATGCGCAGTTTTTGGACTTTCAGTACACTCATTTATATTGCTCAGAATTAATTTCAAATTAGACCATATGATTCTACACATCAATTTACATAAGAATCAGCATTAATCTTGATATGCATGAAAATACACTAAATGCGCAGTTCTTGGTCTTTCAGTACACTCATTTATATTGCTCAGAATTAATTTTAAATGAGACCATATGATTCTACACATCAATTTACATAAGAATCAGCATTACTCTTGATATGCATGAAAATACACTAAATGGGTAATTTTCGGGCTTTCATTACACTCATTTATATTGCTCAGAATCAATTTTAAATGAGACCATATGATTCTACACATCAATTTACATAAGAATCAGCATTAATCTTGATATGCATGAAAATACACTAAATGCGCAGTTTTTGGTCTTTCCGTACACTCATTTATATTGCTCAGAATTAATTTTAAATCAAACCATATGATTCTACACATCAATTTACATAAGAATCAGCATTAATCTTGATATGCATGAAAATACACTAAATGCGCCATATTTGGGCTTTCAGTACACTCATTTAAATTGCTCAGTATCAAATTTAAATGAGACCATATGATTCTACACATCAATTTACATTAGAATCAGCAATAATCTTGATATGCATGAAAATACACTAAATGCGCAATTTTCGGGCTTTCAGTACACTCATTTATATTGCTCAGAATAAATTTTAAATGAGACCGTATGATTCTTCACATCAATTTACATAAGAATCAGCATTAATCTTGATATGCATGAAAATACACTAAATGCGCAGTTTTTGGTCTTTCACTACACTCATTTATATTGCTCAGAATCAATTTTAAATGAGACCATATGATTCTACACATCAATTTACATAAGAATCAGCATTAATCTTGATATGCATGAAAATACACTAAATGCGCAATTTTCGGGCGTTCAGTACACTCATTTATATTGCTCAGAATCAATTATATATCAGACCATATGATTCTACACATCAATTTACATAAGACTCAGCATTAATCTTGATATGCATGAAAATACACTAAATGAGCAATTTTCGGGCTTTCAGTACACTCATTTATATTGCTCAGAATCAATTTTAAATGAGACCATAATATTGTACGCATCAATTTACATAAGAATCAGCATTAATCTTGATATGCATGAAAATACACTAAATGCCCAATTTTCGGGCTTTCAGTACACACATTTATATTGCTTAGAATCAATTTTAAATGAGACCATATGATTCTACTCATCTATTTACATAAGAATCAGCATTAATATTGATATGCATGAAAATACACTAAATGCGCAATTTTCGGGCTTTCAGTACACTCATTTATATTGCTCAGAATCAATTTAAAATGAGACCATATGAATCTACACATCAATTTACATAAGAATCAGCATTAACATTGATATGCATGAAAATACACTAAATGCGCAATATTCGGGCTTTCATTACACTTATTTATATGGCTCAAAATCATTTTTAATTCCGAGTATATGATTCTACACATCAATTTACATAAGAATCAGCATTAATCTTGATATGCATGATAATACACTAAATGCGTAATTTTTGGGCTTTCAGTACACTCATTTATATTGCTCAGAATCAATTTGAAATGAGATTATATAATTCTACACATCAATTTACATTAGAATCAGTACTAATCTTGATATGCATGAAAATACACTAAACGCGAAATTGTCGGGCTTTCAGTACACTCATTTATATTGCTCAGAATCAATTTTAAATGAGACCATACGATTCTACGCATCAATTTACATAACAATCATCATTAATCTTGATATGCATGAAAATACACTAAATGCCCAATTTTCGGGCTTTCAGTACACTCATTTATATTGCTTAGAATCAATTTTAAATGAGACCATATGATTCTACACATCAATTTACATAAGAATCAGCATTAATCTTGATATGCATGAAAATACACTAAATGCGCCATATTTGGGATTTCAGTACACTCATTTATATTGCTCAGAATCAATTTTAAATGAGACCATATGATTCTACACATCAATTTACATAAGAATGTGTATTAATATTGATATGCATGAAAATACACTAAATGCGCCATATTTGGGCTTTCAGTACACTCATTAATATTGCTCAGAATCAATTGAAATGAGACCATATGATTCTACACATCAATTTACATAAGAATCAGCATTAATCTTGATATGCATGAAAATACACTAAATGCGCAATTTTCGGGCTTTCAGTACACTCATTTATATTGCTCAGAATCAATTTTAAATGAGACCGTATTATTCTACACATCAATTTACATAAGAATCAGCATTAATCTTGATATGCATTAAAATGCACTGAATGCGCAGTTTTTGGACTTTCAGTACACTCATTTATATTGTTCAGAATTAATTTCAAATTAGACCATATGATTCTACACATCAATTTACATAAGAATCAGCATGAATCTTGATATGCATGAAAATACACTAAATGGGTAATTTTCGGGCTTTCATTACACTCATTTATATTGCTCAGAATCAATTTTAAATGAGACCATATGATTCTACACATCAATTTACATAAGAATCAGCATTAATCTTGATATGCATGAAAATACACTAAATGCGCAGTTTTTGGTCTTTCCGTACACTCATTTATATTGCTCAGAATTAATTTTAAATCAAACCATATGATTCTACACATCAATTTACATAAGAATCAGCATTAATCTTGATATGCATGAAAATACACTAAATGCGCCATATTTGGGCTTTCAGTACACTCATTTAAATTGCTCAGTATCAAATTTAAATGAGACCATATGATTCTACACATCAATTTACATTAGAATCAGCAATAATCTTGATATGCATGAAAATACACTAAATGCGCAATTTTCGGTCTTTCAGTACACTCATTTATATTGCTCAGAATAAATTTTAAATGAGACCGTATGATTCTTCACATCAATTTACATAAGAATCAGCATTAATCTTGATATGCATGAAAATACACTAAATGCGCAGTTTTTGGTCTTTCACTACACTCATTTATATTGCTCAGAATCAATTTTAAATGAGACCATATGATTCTACACATCAATTTACATAAGAATCAGCATTAATCTTGATATGCATGAAAATACACTAAATGCGCAATTTTCGGGCGTTCAGTACACTCATTTATATTGCTCAGAATCAATTATATATCAGACCATATGATTCTACACATCAATTTACATAAGACTCAGCATTAATCTTGATATGCATGAAAATACACTAAATGAGCAATTTTCGGGCTTTCAGTACACTCATTTATATTGCTCAGAATCAATTTTAAATGAGACCATAATATTGTACGCATCAATTTACATAAGAATCAGCATTAATCTTGATATGCATGAAAATACACTAAATGCCCAATTTTCGGGCTTTCGGTACACACATTTATATTGCTTAGAATCAATTTTAAATGAGACCATATGATTCTACTCATCTATTTACATAAGAATCAGCATTAATATTGATATGCATGAAAATACACTAAATGCGCAATTTTCGGGCTTTCAGTACACTCATTTATATTGCTCAGAATCAATTTTAAATGAGACCATATGAATCTACACATCAATTTACATAAGAATCAGCATTAACATTGATATGCATGAAAATACACTAAATGCGCAATATTCGGGCTTTCATTACACTTATTTATATGGCTCAAAATCATTTTTAATTCCGAGTATATGATTCTACACATCAATTTCCATAAGAATCAGCATTAATCTTGATATGCATGATAATACACTAAATGCGTAATTTTTGGGCTTTCAGTACACTCATTTATATTGCTCAGAATCAATTTGAAATGAGATTATATAATTCTACACATCAATTTACATTAGAATCAGTACTAATCTTGATATGCATGAAAATACACTAAACGCGAAATTGTCGGGCTTTCAGTACACTCATTTATATTGCTCAGAATCAATTTTAAATGAGACCATACGATTCTACGCATCAATTTACATAACAATCATCATTAATCTTGATATGCATGAAAATACACTAAATGCCCAATTTTCGGGCTTTCAGTACACTCATTTATATTGCTTAGAATCAATTTTAAATGAGACCATATGATTCTACACATCAATTTACATAAGAATCAGCATTAATCTTGATATGCATGAAAATACACTAAATGCGCCATATTTGGGCTTTCAGTACACTCATTTATATTGCTCAGAATCAATTTTAAATGAGACCATATGATTCTACACACCAATTTACATAAGAATGTGTATTAATATTGATATGCATGAAAATACACTAAATGCGCCATATTCGGGCTTTCAGTACACTCATTTATATTGCTCAGAATCAATTTTAAATGAGACCATATGTATCTCCACGTCAATTTACATAAGAATCAGCATTAATCTTGATATGCATGAAAATACACTAAATGCGCAATTTTCGGGCTTTCAGTACACTCATTTATATTGCTCAAAATCAATTTTAAATGAAACCATATGATTCTACACATCAATTTACATAAGAATCAGCATTAATATTGATATGCATGAAAATACACTAAATGCGCAATTTTCGGGCTTTCAGTACACTGATTATTTATCATACGGTCTCATTTAAAATTGATTCTGAGCAATATAAATGAGTGTACTGAAAAGCTGGAAATTGTGCATTTAGTGTATTTTCATGCATATCAAGATTAATGCTGATTCTTATGTAAATTGATGTTTAGAATCATATGGTCTCATTTAAAATTGATTCTGTTCAATATAAATGAGTGTACTGAAAGACCAAAAACTGCGCATTTACTGTAGTTTTTCACGCATATCAAGATTAATGCTGATTCTTTATGTAAACTTGATGTGTAGAATCCATATGGTTTCATTTAAAAATTCATTCCTGAGCAACATAAATACGTATACCTGAAAGCCCGAAAATTGCGCATTTAGTGTATTTTCATGCATATCAAGATTAATGCTGATTCTTATGTAAATTGATGTGTAAATCACTATAGTCTCATTTAAAATTGATTCTGATCAGTATAAATGAGTGTACTGAAAGTCAAAACTGCGCATTTAGTGTATTTTCATGCATATCAAGATTAATGATGATTCTTATGTAAATTAATGTGTAGAATCATACGGTCTCATTTAAAATTGATTCTGAGCAATATAAATGAGTGTACTGAAAGCCCGAATATTGCGCATTTAGTGTATTTTCATGCATATCAAGATTAATGTTGATTCTTATGTAAATTGATGTGTAGAATCATATGGTTTCAATTAAAATTGATTCTGAGCAATATAAATGAGGGTACTGAAAGCCCGAAAATACGCATTTAGTGTATTTTCATGCATATCAAGATTAATGCTGATTCTTATGTAAATTGATGTGTAGAATCATATGGTCTCATTTAATATTGATTCTGAGCAATATAAATGAGTGTACTGAAAGCCGAAAAATTGCGCATTTAGTGTATTTTCAATGCATATCAAGATGATATGCATGAAAATGCACTAAATGCGCAATTTTCAAGCTTTCGGTACACTCATTTATATTGCTCAGAATCAATTTTAAATGAGACCATATGAATCTACACATCAATTTACATAAGAATCAGCATTAATCTTGATATGCATGAAAATACACTAAATGCGCAATTTTCGGGCTTTCAGTACACTCATTTATATTGCTCAGAATCAATTTTAAATGAGACCGTATGATTCTACACATCAATTTACATAAGAATCAGCATTAATCTTGATATGCATGAAAATACAATACATGCTCACTGTTTGATATTTCAGTACACTCATTTATATTGATCAGAATCAATTTTAAATGTAACCATACGATTCTACAATTCAATTTACATAAGAATCAGCATTAATCTTGATATGCATGAAAATACACTAAATGCGCAATTTTCGGGCTTTCAGTACACTCATTTATATTGCTCGGATTCAATTTTAAATGAGACCATATGATTCTACACATCAATTTACATAAGAATCAGCATTAATCTTCATATGCATGAAAATGTACTAAATGCGCAATTTTCGGGCTTCCAGCACACTCGTTTATATTGCTCAGAATCAATTTTACGTGAGACCATATGAATCTACACATCAATTTACATAAGAATCAGCATTAATCTTGATATGCTTAAAAATACCCTAAATGCGCAATTTTCGGGCTTTCAGTACACTCATTCAATTTGCTCAGAATCAATTTTAAATGTAACCGTAATATTCTACACATCAATTTACATAAGAATCAGCATTAATCTTGATATGCATGAAAATACAATAATGCGCAGTTTTCGGTCTTTCAGTACAGTCATTTATATTGATCAGAATCAATTTTAAATGAGACCATATTATTCTACACATCAATTTACATAAGAATCAGCATTAATCTTGATATGCATGAAAATGCACTAAATGCGCAATATTCGGGCTTTCAGCACACTCATTTATATTGCTCAGAATCAATTTTAAATGAGACCATATGAATCTACACATCAATTTACATAAGAATCAGCATGAATCTTGATATGCATGAAAATACAATAAATGCGCCATTTTCGGGCTTTCAGTACACTCATTTCTTTGTTCAGAATCAATTTTAAATGAGACCATATGATTCTACACGTCAATTTACATAAGAATCAGCATTAACTTGATATGCATGAAAATACACTAAATGCGCAATTTTCGGGCTTTCAGTACACTCATTTATATTGCTCAGAATCAATTTTAAATGAGACCGTATGATTCTACACATCAATTTACATAAGAATCAGCATTAATCTTGATATGCATGAAAATACACTAAATGCGCAGTTTTTGATATTTCAGTACACTCATTTTATTGATCAGAATCAATTTTAAATGAAACCATATGATTCTACATATAAATGTATATAAGAATCAGCATTAATCTTGATATGCATGAAAATACACTAAATGCGCAATTTTCGGGCTTTCAGTACACTCATTTATATTGCTCAGAATCAATTTTAAATGAAACCATATGATTCTACATATCAATTTACATAAGAATCAACATTAATCTTGATATGCATGAAAATACACTAAATTCGCCATTTTCGGGCTTTCAGTGCACTCATTTATATTTCTCAGAATCAATTTGAAATGAGACCGTATGATTCTAAACATCAATTTACATATGAATCAGCATTAATCTTGATTAATCTTGATATGCATGAAAATACACTAAATGCGCAATTTTCAGGCTTTCAGTACACTCATTTAAATTGAACAGAATCAATTTGAAATGAGACCATATGATTCTACACATCAATTTACATAAGAATCAGCGTTAATCTTGATATGCATGAAAATACACGAGATGCGCAATTTTCCAGATTTCAGTACACTCATTTATATTGCTCAGAATCAATTTTAAATGAGACCATATGATTCTACACATCAATTTACATAAGAATCAGCATTAATCTTGATATGCATGAAAATACACTAAATGCGCAATTTTCGGGCTTTCAATACGCTCATTTATATTGCTCAGAAACAATTTTAAATGGGACCGTATGATTCTAAAC
>JBBBDQ010025595.1:0-29836 GCA_037127315.1 Ascarosepion bandense
CGAGGATTGACCTTGTCCATGTCGGTGCCGAGGGCCGGCTGATCGTGGCCGATATTGCAGTGAAAAGCAAGTCGTTCCGGCTGATTGTGGTTTATGCGCCTAATGATCAAGGTGAGCGAGTCTCTTTCTTTCGGCTGTTGGAGCCCTTTATGGTGGATTCAACACGGCTAATCTTAGTTGGGGACTGGAATGCCATCCTAACCCCCAAATGGGATAGAGGAAGGGGCGCTAGCGGGAGTGGTGATCGTAGCCTGGTTGATCTGATCGACGAATTTGGTCTCGTCGATAGATACCGGGTCGATCATCCGGAAGGGAGCATGTGGACGTGGGCGCTTAATTGGCCTTCTACCCGGGTATCAGCGTACCTGGATAGGATGTTAGTGAGAGTGGCCGACATAGACTTCCTAGAATGTCCAACGTTCCACTGGTTAGGCTACACGGACCACAAACTTGTTTGTGCCCGTGTGGTGTTAGACTTTAGGCCTAGGTTGGCTGGTTATTGGAAGTTCAATCAGTCCTTACTGGACAGGCGGGACTTTCGTGACCAGCTGACAAAACTAGTTCAGCGGGCGTTAATTGGGCGAGTCATTGGGAGTAAGTGGTGGGTTAGTCCTAAGGACTCCATTAGGTCTTTCGCCACCAAATATAGCCAACGGCTCAACCTAGACAAGGCTGCGGAGGCAAAGACACTTAGAGCTAATTTCGCCCGGGCGGAGGCTGGTGGGGATCCCCTAGAGATAGCCTTAGCCAGGGAGGCCCTGGAGCGTTCGACTAGCGGGCGCTACATGAGCCAGGTAATTAGACATAAGTTAAGCAAGATGTCTTCCGAAGCTGTGAAAATGGGCGCGGAACTGCGCAAGGAAGAAATTCGCCGAGCCGGCGACCGGTACATTCGAGAGGTACGCGACCCGGAGGGACATCTCCTTAGGTCCACCGACGACATGTGCGAGGCGTTCCGGCAGCATTTCGAACACCGATTTACCAAGGAGCCTGGTCTCCGTGACGAGGAGTTTCGCAGCTATTTGGCTGACTTTCCCCGGCTTTTGCCGGCTGAAGCGGCTAGCTGCGAAGGGGAGATTACGGAGGACGAAATCTACGTGGCTTTGAAGAAGGTCGGCAGTGGCAAGTCGCCAGGTTTGGATGGTTTGCCCTATGAATTGTACTTGAGGATGTCGCACCTTTTTGTCCCGCTCTTGGCTGTCGTGTTCAACCACTGGTTTCGGCAGGGGTCCATCCCCGGTCGGATCACCAGGGGCGTGATCACGCTGTTGAGAAAAGGCAAGAAGGTTGGGAGGGAATTAGATGATTACAGGCCCATAACTCTGCTAAACACAGAGTTAAAGATTCTGGCCAAGATCCTGACGAATCGCTTGCAGCTAGTTGCCGAGTCTCTGTTGGAACCGGATCAGACTTGTTCTGTGAAGGGGAGAACAATTCAGAGCAACCTGCACTTGATTCGCACGATCATAGAGGGTGTAGAAGACGACGATGAGGCCGCGCTGATCAATTTAGATCAGTCCAAGGCATTTGATAGGATTGACCATGGCTACCTGGCTGCTGTCCTGCAGGCCGCCGGATTCAAACCCGACTTCAGCCGCTGGATTAGCCTTCTGTATCGCTCCCCACGGGCTGTGGTACAGGTGAACGGGAAGCTGTCGGGCGCTTTCGCGCTGTCTAGGTCGGTCCGACAGGGTTGTCCACTGTCTTCTCTCCTTTATGTCTTGGCGTTGGAGCCTCTCCTTCGCCGGCTAAGGGACGAGACGGGCAGTCCGGTCCTGCGTGGAATTGCTGTCCCTGGTGGAGCTCGAGCCAGGGTTTCCGCGTACGCCGATGACGTAACGACCTTTGTGTCCTCCCGCAGGGACATAGAGGCGGTACAACAGGCGCTTGAACGGTACGAGAAGGTGACAGGGGCCAGAATTAACCGCGACAAGTCATCCGGCTTGCGGTTAGGTGCCTGGAAGGGTGTTTCCCTCCCGGGGCCCTTCAGCTGGACGGACGGGCCGGTCAAAATCCTCGGGATTTGGTTCGGTCCGGACTTACAGCTGGAGAAAAACTGGTCAGAAATACTGGCAAAGGTCGGCGCGTCGGTCAAGACTTGGCGTCGACGGAGTCTCTCCGTGAAGGGCTTGGCGGAGGTGTGTAACACATACCTCTTTCCCATGATCCTTTACCGGCTGTCAGTACTTCCCCTTTGTGACGATCATGAGAAGGCGCTCGAGCGTTTGCTATTCTCCTGTCTGTGGAGAGGACGCAAACACATGGTCGACAAAGGAGTCTGTTGCCTCCGTCCGTGTCAAGGGGGTCTGGGGATGCCACACTTGAGGAGCCATGTGCTCGCTTCGAGGTTGGCATTCCTCAGGCGCGCGTTGGAGGAAGATCGGTTGCTTGCGGGGGTAGTGAGGGACATGTTCCCTTGCCTTACCATCGCTCCCCCGACCCTATGGCTGACCGTCAGGCCTTGGGTGCGACCGAGATTCCTGCTCGAATGTCTGGAGGCCTTGAAGGCCATTCCACGGTCCAGTGACCTTTCACAGCCTAGGAAAATCTTCTATCGGGGATTAGTGGAGGGCGCCGTGAAGGATAAACTGTGGAGTAAGCTCGGCATGTCGAGAGTGGAGTATCGCTCTCATTGGTCTTGGGCGCCAGGTGCGGACTGGCTCAGCAACTCTGAGTTTTCTCTGACCTGGCGATTGGCTCGGAATGGTTTGTCTCTCAATGACAAGCGTTTCGCAATGGGCCTGGCGGATTTGCCAGATTGTGAGCGTTGCAACCTTGGAATTAAGGAGACGTCTGCGCACGCCTTCTTCCATTGTTTGCGCGTTCGCCCGTTGTGGGAGCGTGTCGGCGAGTTGACTGCTCGTATCGCGCCGCGGAGCTCGTGCCCATTGATCGCGCATACGCTGTGGACAATGTGTCGCCCCCGTACTCTGGAGTGAAGCGGATGGTGTTTCTGTCGCTACTGGCCACGGCTAGAATGGTGATATGGACGACGCGACTGGAGGAAGTCTTGCGGGGCGGCCGTCTTTCGGATCAGGATCTAATCCGATATTTTGAGCATCAGCTCAAAATGAAGATTAGAACTGAACGGAAACGGCTGCACCCGACAGACTTTGGCGAAAGGTGGATATATGCAGCGAGCCTGGTTCGTGTGACCGGGGCTAGCCTTGATTTTCTCTTTTAGATCTGCTAGTCGCATCGGGGTGGATTCCTTTGGAACCCCTCCCGTGGTTAAGGTTAGTATTCTTTTGTGTATCTAGTTAATGGGAGTGAATGAGTTTGTCCCAGCCTGTTCCCGGCTCCACTGCTTTTGTTATGATCCAGTTCGAGATCCCCATTGTCCATTGTTATTTTATCCCGTTTTATCCTCGGCTGGGTCAGCCTTATATATTCTCCAGTCCAATTTATTTTGTACCCTGCTTCTCCATTCCCCTTAGAAAGAGAGCCTCTTGATTTTGTCGGTTAAGGCAGAATACAGCGGCCTCTTTAATTATGTGGGTGTGTTTGGGTCTTACTAACACCATGTATATGCTATTCATTTGAGATTGTTTTTGTTTTGGGGATTTTTGTTTCTTCATACCCCCTCCCCATCATGTCATTTCATGAATAAAGTTTTAAATATATTTTTGTAAGATATTGTAAATATTGTAAAAACACAAATTTTTATGTACATTTGGGGCGTTTTGTAGGTCCCTGGTATGTTTTTGCGGTATTTTGGTGTATGATAAATATGAGTGTTGATGGACAAATTTTTATGGTGAATGAGAAAATTGTAATGTATGTATGGGTCGTGAATCGGATTAGCTAGGTACAGGATAGAGTAATTGAAGACCACCCCAAGTTTTGTTCCCCCTCCCTATTTTCGGCCTTGAGCCATAATTTGTAATTTTTGCAAATAAATATACCCTACCGGACTTTTTGTTTGTGTGGTGAATGGTAAAAAGAGCAAAATATAGTACTTGTTCCTACGTGATATTTACTAGTATTTTGTGTCTTGGACAAACTGATTTCCAGCCCGAGTTTATCGCTCGGGCCTGCGCAAAGTAGCGTTTAATTACGCGAAACACCGGAAATCAGTTGTCCGGTGTTCGGCCACTTTGTGGCAATGGCCTCTAGTGGGCCGGATGAAGTCGGTCCTCCCACCATGGCGTCGGTGGGAGGAAAGGAGGGTGACTGGCAGTTACCGCCACGGGAGTCACCCTCCGTAGAAGTACTAGGATCAACAGAAGGACCCGGAACAGTACCAGCAGTAGTGCCAGCCTCCCCCAAACCTTCTACCTCCGGCTGGAAAGGAGGAAAGGTCCCAATGAGGGGGGAAGCTTATTACGAGGATTTGAGGAAGAAATACGCAAGTTACATCTCTGGCACGGAACTTTTGTCGGTGCCAGAAGAGTTGGCCAGTATCGAGGCCAGAATTATATCCCTCACAACGAAGGACCCCAAAACCCACAAGTATGTGGGGATTAATAGGGATACATTCGAAGAGGCCATTAAGACGCTAAAAATCAAAGCCAGGGCCGTGGAGAGGCGAAGCGGAGCCAGGTGGGACGTTCTGCTTGGTTCGGCCGAGGAGGCCAAGCAGCTGGCCGGTGTGGTCCTGGAGACCAAAACGCTCCAATTTCAGACGGAGTATATGGGGATGCGCAAGGCAAAAATTATATTGCACGGCGTCCCCTTAGACATTTCCCAGGACCACATCGGGGCCTTTTTTGCCCAGTATGGTAGGGTTGCCGAAGTCTCGGCGTTACGTTCAAAGGCGGGTTTCCTGACAGGGGGACATGGCCCTGCAGGTAACCCTGAGTAAGGAAAAAATAGCAGAGATCCCGAATGTCCTTACCTGCAGGAAGCGGGCAATTTTTGTGTTAGTGGAAGGCAGAAAGCCTTGCTGTTGGGTCTGTGGGGTGGCGGATCATGTCGCGAAGGTCTGCCCGACCAAGAATCCGGCCCCAAAGACCCAACCAACCAAGCAGCCGCAAGCGAAGGCGACACCAGCAGCATCAGCTCCACCAACAACACCAGCTCCATCTTCACCGGCAGCGGGCAAGGAGGGTGAGTGGCAGGTGGTTAGCAGGAAGAAGGATAAAACGCCTTCTCCGGCGAAGGTGCCGGTGAAGGTGCCGTCTCCTGTTAAGGCACCGGTGAAACAAAAGGAGCCCTCACCGGTGAAAGCAGTGACCAAACAAGGAAAGGAAAGAAACTCCTCACCCAGAAAGGACACGGTGGAAAAGATGGACGTGGAAAGAACGTCGTCTTTGAAACGAGGGAGAGAGGACGAAGAAGTAAAACAGGAGAACATAAAGAGCCGGAGGAGAAGTAGGAGTCCGGAGAGAGGAAGGAGAACGGAGAAATGCTCTTCATTGCCGGTCTCGCCGGTCCGACACTCCTATGCGGAGAAAGCAAGAAGTCTGCCCTCATCCCCGCGGAAAGCGGCCCAGCCCCCTACCTTTAAGTTGACCCCCCTGAAAAAAACCAGTGACTCAACCCCCTCTCCCTCCCCTTCTCCTGTACCCACCTCCCGTTCGGTCCAAAAAGAAAAGAGGACTCCCTCAAGGACAAGCACTCATGAGGGTGGACGACAGCATAGCAGCAGAGTGGTCTTCGCAGAGGAGAAAACTCTTGAAGCCGCTCTTGAAGCTAACTACTGTGGATGATCTCTCCACGGAGAATCCGCTGAACTTTCCCCAGGCCCCGGGCGTTATTACTCTGGTGCGGAGCACCGGGGGAAATCTCAGGGTCTGGGATCACATCTCAGAAGTGGTAAAAATGTACCCCAAAATAAACATTTATAAGGACAACACGCCGGAGCTAAAAAAAATGTCCAAAAATTGTGCGGGTCGGTTCCCAGTTTTGCTCCACCCCTCGGTATATAGGGTGGTAAAGCTAACTTACCCCACGGACGTCGGCGGTATTGTCTCAGACGGACGGATTACGTCCGACATAGGAACTGGTTCCCTGGGACAGTCCGTCGGGGTCCTGTCTGCCCGAGATTTTCGCCCCGTATGCGTCTAGTGCCTTTGTTGCATGTTCTTTGTTTTTTCGTTTCAGGTTTAAAAGATGTCTATTAAGATAGCCAGCTTGAATGCGAAGGGCCTGAGGGATCGGGGTAAGGCGGCTCGCCTGCTTCGTGACCTCTTGTCCTTCGGCGTGGATGTGGCCGCGATCCAAGAGACTCACTTTGTTTGCGAAGTCGACTCTTGTGTGCTGTCTAACGACTTTGTCGTCTATTCAGCATATGGGAGCCGGCAAGCCAGAGGTGTTTCTTTGCTGGTCAAGCGTACCCTGGACGCGAAGGTTGACCTTGTCCATGTCGGTGCCGAGGGCCGGCTGATCGTGGCCGATATTGCAGTGAAAAGCAAATTGTTCCGGTTGATTGTGGTTTATGCGCCCAATAAGCAAGGTGAGCGTGTCTCTTTCTTTCGGCTGTTGGAGCCCTTTATGGTGCATTCAACACGGCTAATCTTAGTTGGGGACTGGAATGCCATCCTAACCCCCAAATGGGATAGAGGGAGGGGCGCTAGCGGGAGGAATGATGATCGTAGCCTGGTTGATCTGATCGACGAATTTGGTCTCGTCGATAGATACCGGGTCGATCATCCGGATGGGAGTATGTGGACGTGGGCGCTTAATTGGCCTTCTACCCGGGTATCTGCGTACCTGGATAGGATGTTAGTGAGAGTGGCCGACATAGACTTCTTAGAATGTCCAACGTTCCACTGGCTAGGCTACACGGACCACAAACTTGTTTGTGCCCGTGTGGCGTTAGACTTTAGGCCTAGGTTGGCTGGTTATTGGAAGTTCAATCAGTCCTTACTGGACAGGCGGGACTTTCGTGACCAGCTGACAAAACTAGTTCAGCGGGCGTTAATTGGGCGAGTCATTGGGAATAAGTGGTGGGTTAACCTTAAGGACTCCATTAGGTCTTTCGCCACCAAATATAGCCAGCGGCTCAAACTAGATAAGGCTGCGGAGGCAAAGACACTTAGAGCTAATTTCGCCCGGGCGGAGGCTGGTGGGGATCCCCTAGAGATAGCCTTAGCCAGGAGGCCCTGAGGCGCACGACTAGCGAGCGCTATATGGGCCAGGTAATTAGAGCTAAGTTAAGCAAGATGTCTTCCGAAGCTGTGAACATGGGCGCAGAACTGCGCAAGGAAGAAATTCGTCGGGCCGGCGATCGGTACATTCGAGAGGTGCGCGACCCGGAGGGGCATCTCCTTCGGTCCACTGACGACATGTGCGAGGCGTTCCGGCAGCATTTCGAACACCGGTTTACCAAGGAGCCTGGTCTCCGTGACGAGGAGTTTCGCAGCTATTTGGCTGACTTTCCCCGGCTTTTGCCGGCTGAAGCGGCTAGCTGCGAAGGGGAGATTACGGAGGACGAAGTCTACGCGGCTTTGAAGAAGACCGGCAGTGGCAAGTCGCCAGGTTTGGATGGTTTGCCCTATGAATTGTACTTGAGGATGTCGCACCTTTTTGTCCCGCTCTTGACAGTCGTGTTCAACCACTGGTTTCGGCAGGGGTCCATCCCCGGTCGGATCACCAGGGGCGTGATCACGCTGTTGGGAAAAGGCAAGAAGGTTGGGCGGGGATTAGATGATTACAGGCCCATAACTCTGCTAAACACAGAGTTAAAGATTTTGGCCAAGATCCTGACGAATCGCTTGCAGCTAGTTGCCGAGTCTCTGTTGGAACCGGATCAGACTTGTTCTGTGAAGGGACGAACAATTCAGAGCAACCTGCACTTGATCCGCACGATCGTAGAGGGTGTAGAAGACGACGAAGAGGCCGCGCTGATCAATTTGGATCAGTCCAAGGCATTTGATAGGATTGACCATGGCTACCTGGCTGCTGTCCTGCAGGCCGCCGGATTCAAACCCGACTTCAGCCGCTGGATTAGCCTTCTGTATCGCTCCCCCAAGGCTGTGGTACAGGTGAACGGGAAGCTGTCGAGCGCTTTCGCGCTGTCTAGGTCGGTCCGACAGGGTTGTCCACTGTCGCCTCTCCTTTACGTCCTGGCGTTGGAGCCTCTCCTTCGCCGGCTAAGGGACGAGACGTGCAGTCCGGTCCTGCGTGGAATTGCTGTCCCTGGTGGAGCTCGAGCCAGGGTTTCCGCGTACGCCGATGACGTAACGACCTTTGTGTCCTCCCGCAGGGACATAAGGGCGGTACAGAAGGCGCTTGAACGGTACGAACAGGTAACAGGGGCCAGAATTAACCGCGACAAGTCGTCCGGCTTGCGGTTAGGCGCCTGGAAGGGTGTTTCCCTCCCGGGGCCCTTCGACTGGACGGACGGGCCGGTCAAGCTCCTCGGAGTTTGGTTCGGTCCGGACTTACAGTTGGAGAAAAACTGGTCAGAAGTACAGGCAAAGGTCGGCGCGTCGGTCGAGATTTGGCGTCGACGGAGTCTCTCCGTGAAGGGTCTGGCGGAGGTGTGTGTCACATACCTCTTTCCCAGAATCCTTTACCGGCTGTCTGTACTTCCCCTTTGTGACGATCATGAGAAGGCGCTCGAGCGTTTGCTATTCTCCTGTCTGTGGAGAGGACGCAAACACATGGTCGACAAAGGAGTCTGTTGCCTCCGTCCGTGTCAAGGGGGTCTGGGAATGGCGCACTTGAGAGCCACGTGCTCGCTTCGAGGTTGGCATTTCTCAGGCGCGCGTTGGAGGAAGATCGGTTGCTTGCGGGGGTAGTGAGGGACATGTTCCCTAGCCTCACTATCACTCCCCCGCTCCTAAGGACTAGCAATAGGCCTTGGGGGCGACCGAAATTCCTGCTCGAATGTCTGACGGCCCTTCGGGCCATTCCATGGTCCAGTGACCTTTCACGGCCTAGGAGAATCTTCTATCGGGGATTAGTGGAGGGCGCCGTGAAGGATGAACTGTGGAGTAAGCTTGGCATGTCGAGAGAGGAGTATCGCTCTCATTGGTCTTGGGCGCCAGGTGCGGATTGGCTCAACAACTCTGAGTTTTCTCTGACCTGGCGATTGGCTCGGAATGGTTTGTCTCTCAACGACAAGCGTTTCGCAATGGGCCTGGCGGATTTGCCAGATTGTGAACGTTGCGTCCTTGGAATTAAGGAGACGTCTGCGCACGCCGTCTTCCATTGTTCGCGCGTTCGCCCGTTGTGGGCGCGTGTCGGCGAGTTGACTGCTCGTATCGCGCCGCGGGAGCTTGTGCTCATTGATCGCGCATACGCTGTGGACAATGTGTCGCCCCCGTACTCTGGAGTGAAGCGGATGGTGTTTCTGTCGCTACTGGCCACGGCTAGAATGGTGATTTGGATGACGCGTCTGGAGGAAGTCTTGCGGGGAGGTCGTCTTTCGGATCAGGATCTAATCCGATATTTTGAGCACCAGCTCAAAATGAAGATTAGAACTGAACGGAAACGGCTGCACCCGACAGAGTTCAGCGAAAGGTGGGTATATGCGGCGAGCCTGGTTCGCGTGACCGGGGCTAGCCTTGATTTTCTCTTTTAGATCTGCTAGTTGCATCGGGGTGGATTCCTTTGGAACCCCGCCCATGGTTAAGGTAGAAGTTCTTTTTTGTGCCTAGTTAATGTGAGTGAATGTGTTTGTCCTGGCCTGTTCCCGGCTCCATTGCTTTTGTTATGATCCAGTTCGAGATTCCCATTGTCCAAGTATTATTTTGTCCCGTTTTCACTCTCGGCTGGGTCAGCCTTATACATTCTCCAGTCCAATTTATTTTTGCCCCCTGCTTCTCCATTCCCCTTAGAAAGAGAGCTGCTTGATTTTGTCTTTTAAGGCAGAATACAGTGGCCTCTTTAATTATGTGGGTGTGTTTGGGTCTTACTAACATTGTGTTTATATATTCATTTGAAATTGTTTTTGTTTTGGGGATTTTTTGTTTCTTCATACCCCCTCCCCATCATGTCATTTCATGAATAAAGTTTTAAATTTATTTTTGTAAGATATTGTATATATTGTAAAAATCAGAAATTTTTATGTACATTTGGGGTGTTTTTAGGTCCCTGGTATGATTTTGCGGTATTTTGGTGCTTGATAGGTATGAGTGTTGATGGACAAATTTTTATGGTGAATGAGAAAATTGTAACGTATGTATGGGTCGTGAATCTGATTAGCTAGGTATAAGATAGTTACGGAAGACCAACCCAAGTTTTTGTTCCCCCTTCCCTCCCATTTGTTGGCCTTGTGCCAGAATTTGTATTGTTGGTACAAATAAATACATACCAACCCATTCCCTCCCAGACTTTTTGTTTGTGTGGTGAATGGTAAAAAGAGCAAAATATAGTACTTGTTCCTACGTGATATTTACTAGTATTTTGTGTCTTGGACAAACTGATTTCCAGCCCGAGTTCATAGCTCGGGCCTGCGTAAAGTAGCGTCTTTGACGCGAAACACCGGAAATTAGTTGTCCGGTGTTCGGCCACTTTGTGGCTATGGCCACGGATGGGCCGGAGGAGGTCGTTCCTCCCACCATGGCGTCGGTGGGAGGAAAGGAAGGAGGGGGATTGGGCCTTACCGCCACGGAGCAATCCCATTTCAGTTCCAGCAGTGATTCTACCAGCACCAGTAGCAGTTCTACCAGCACCTGGTTCCCCTAAACCCTCGACCTCCGGATGGAAGGGAGGGAAAATCAACCTAAAAGGGGAAGATTATTATGAACAGAAGCGGGCGGAATATGCGGAATTTATCAAAGGAACGGAGCTGGTGTCGGTGCCACACCAGTTGGCCCACATAGAATCCAGGATTATTACTTTGATTACGAAGGACTTAAAATCCCAGAAAATGATCGGAATCACTAGGGAGACCTTCGAAGAGGCAGTTCAAGCGCTTAAGATGAATGCGAAGGCCGTAGCGAGGAGAAGCAATGCCACGTGGGACGTCCTGCTTGGCACAGCTGATGAGGCCAAGCGACTGGTAGGGGTGGTCTTGGAGACCAAAACCCTCCAGTTTCACACAGAATACATGGGAGCGAGGAGGATAAAGATCACCTTGCATGGCGTCCCCATGGACATTGCGGAGGACCACATCGGCGCCTTTTTTGCTGGTTTCGGAAAGGTGGCCGAAGTCTCCTCGCTGCGGTCCAAGGCCGGTTTCCTCACGGGCGACATGACCCTGCAGGTGACTCTGAATAAGGCGAACATTCCAAAAATCCCTAACATCCTCACCTGCAGGGGTCGTTCTATTTTTGTTATTGTGGAAGGCAGAAAGCCTTGCTGTTGGGTCTGCGGGGCGGCGGATCATGTCGCAAAAATCTGTCTGACTAAGAATCCCCCCCCAAAGGCCCAACCAGCCAAGCAGCAGCAACCAGCAAAGGAGGTGGCAAAACCAACGACACCAGCACCAGCAGTCGTCAAAGAGGGCGAGTGGCAGGTAGTAGCTAAGAAGAAGGCAAAAACGCCTTCTCCGGCAAAAACGCCTTCTCCGGCAAAAACGCCTGCTCCGGCAAAAGTGCCGGTGAAGGCACCGCCTCCGGTCAAGGTGCCGACTAAACAAATAGAGGCCCCTGCCAAGACGTCACCTACCAAGAAAGGGAGGGAGCGGAGTTCCTCCCCCAAAAAGGAGGAAAAAATGGAGGTGGAAAGAGCAGCATCCCTGAAGCGTGGCAGAGAGGAGGAGGAGGAGCATCATGACAACCCAAAAAGCCGTCGGAGAAGCAGGAGCTCCGAAAGAAAGACGCGGGCAGATAAATGCTCGTCATTACCGGTTTCTCCGGTCAGGAACACATATGCGGAGAAGGCAAGGAGCCTTCCCTCTTCCCCGCGTAAAGCTTCCCAGTCCCCAACCTTTAAATTAACCCCCCTGAAAAAACCCAGTGCGTCAACCCCCACTCCCTCCCCTTCTCCTATTCCCACTCCCACTCGGAGCAAAAAGAAAAAGGCCTCCCTCAAGGGGATGCAATCATGAAGATCGACGAGAACATTTCGGCGGAGTGGTCTTCACAGAGGCGTAAACTCTTGAAGCCACTCCTTAAACTCACCTCTGTAAATGACCGTTCTACAGAGGACCCGAAAACTTTCCCCAGGCCCCAGGAGTTATTACCCTCGTAAGGAATACCGGGGGTAACCTGAGGGTCTGGGACCATATTGAGGAAGCCAAGAGGCAGTACCCAAAAATTAGAATGGTACAAGAAAATACACCCGAGTTGAAAAAAATGAGCAAGAATTGTGCGGGGCGGTTCCCGGTTTTGCTCCACCCCAGTTTATATAGGGTGGTAAAACTAAACTACCCCACGGACGTCGGCGGAATTGTCCTAGACGGACGGATTACGTCCGATGTAGGAACAGGGTCCCTAGGACAGTCCGTCGGGGTCCCCTCTGCCCGAGATTTCTACCCCGTATGCGACTAGTGCCTTTGTTGCATGTTCTTTTGTTTTTTCGTTTCAGGTCTGAAAGATGTCTATTAAGATAGCCAGTTTAAATGCGAGGGGCCTGAGGGATCGGGGTAAGGCGGCTCGCCTGCTTCGTGACCTCTTGTCCTTCGGCGTGGATGTGGCCGCGATCCAAGAAACTCACTTTGTTTGCGAAGTCGACTCTTGTGTGCTGTCTAACGACTTTGTCGTCTATTCAGCATATGGGAGCTGGCATGCCAGAGGTGTTTCTTTGCTGGTCAAGCGTACCCTGGACGCGAGGATTGACCTTGTCCATGTCGGTGCCGAGGGCCGGCTGATCGTGGCCGATATTGCAGTGAAAAGCAAGTCGTTCCGGCTGATTGTGGTTTATGCGCCTAATGATCAAGGTGAGCGAGTCTCTTTCTTTCGGCTGTTGGAGCCCTTCATGGTGGATTCAACACGGCTAATCTTAGTTGGGGACTGGAATGCCATCCTAACCCCCAAATGGGATAGAGGAAGGGGCGCTAGCGGGAGGTGGTGATCGTAGCCTGGTTGATCTGATCGACGAATTTGGTCTCGTCGATAGATACCGGGTCGATCATCCGGAAGGGAGCATGTGGACGTGGGCGCTTAATTGGCCTTCTACCCGGGTATCTGCGTACCTGGATAGGATGTTAGTGAGAGTGGCCGACATAGACTTCCTAGAATGTCCAACGTTCCACTGGTTAGGGCTACACGGACCACAAACTTGTTTGTGCCCGTGTGGTGTTAGACTTTAGGCCTAGGTTGGCTGGTTATTGGAAGTTCAATCAGTCCTTACTGGACAGGCGGGACTTTCGTGACCAGCTGACAAGATTAGTTCAGCGGGCGTTAATTGGGCGAGTCATTGGGAGTAAGTGGTGGGTTAACCTTAAGGACACCATTAGGTCTTTCGCCACCAGGTATAGCCAACGGCTCAACCTAGATAAGGCTGCGGAGGCAAAGACACTTAGACCTAATTTCGCCCGAGCGGAGGCTGGTGGGGATCCCCTAGAGATAGCCTTAGCCAGGAGGCCCTGGAGCGTTCGACTAGCGAGCGCTATATGGGCCAGGTAATTAGAGCTAAGTTAAGCAAGATGTCTTCCGAAGCTGTGAAAATGGGCGCAGAATTGCGCAAGGAAGAAATTCGTCGGGCCGGCGATCGGTACATTCGAGAGGTGCGCGACCCGGAGGGACATCTCCTTAGGTCCACTGACGACATGTGCGAGGCGTTCCGGCAGCATTTCGAACACCGGTTTACCAAGGAGCCTGGTCTCCGTGACGAGGAGTTTCGCAGCTATTTGGCTGACTTTCCCCGGCTTTTGCCGGCTGAAGCGGCTAGCTGCGAAGGGGAGATTACGGAGGACGAAGTCTACGCGGCTTTGAAGAAGACCGGCAGTGGCAAGTCGCCAGGTTTGGATGGTTTGCCCTATGAATTGTACTTGAGGATGTCGCACCTTTTTGTCCCGCTCTTGACTGTCGTGTTCAACCACTGGTTTCGGCAGGGGTCCATCCCCGGTCGGATCACCAGGGGCGTGATCACGCTGTTGGGAAAAGGCAAGAAGGTTGGGCGGGGATTAGATGATTACAGGCCCATAACTCTGCTAAACACAGAGTTAAAGATTTTGGCCAAGATCCTGACGAATCGCTTGCAGCTAGTTGCCGAGTCTCTGTTGGAACCGGATCAGACTTGTTCTGTGAAGGGACGAACAATTCAGAGCAACCTGCACTTGATCCGCACGATCGTAGAGGGTGTAGAAGACGACGAAGAGGCCGCGCTGATCAATTTGGATCAGTCCAAGGCATTTGATAGGATTGACCATGGCTACCTGGCTGCTGTCCTGCAGGCCGCCGGATTCAAACCCGACTTCAGCCGCTGGATTAGCCTTCTGTATCGCTCCCCCAAGGCTGTGGTACAGGTGAACGGGAAGCTGTCGAGCGCTTTCGCGCTGTCTAGGTCGGTCCGACAGGGTTGTCCACTGTCGCCTCTCCTTTACGTCCTGGCGTTGGAGCCCCTCCTTCGCCGGCTAAGGGACGAGACGTGCAGTCCGGTCCTGCGTGGAATTGCTGTCCCTGGTGGAGCTCGAGCCAGGGTTTCCGCGTACGCCGATGACGTAACGACCTTTGTGTCCTCCCGCAGGGACATAAGGGCGGTACAGAAGGCGCTTGAACGGTACGAACAGGTAACAGGGGCCAGAATTAACCGCGACAAGTCGTCCGGCTTGCGGTTAGGTGCCTGGAAGGGTGTTTCCCTCCCGGGGCCCTTCGACTGGACGGACGGGCCGGTCAAGCTCCTCGGAGTTTGGTTCGGTCCGGACTTACAGTTGGAGAAAAACTGGTCAGAAGTACAGGCAAAGGTCGGCGCGTCGGTCGAGATTTGGCGTCGACGGAGTCTCTCCGTGAAGGGTCTGGCGGAGGTGTGTGTCACATACCTCTTTCCCAGAATCCTTTACCGGCTGTCTGTACTTCCCCTTTGTGACGATCATGAGAAGGCGCTCGAGCGTTTGCTATTCTCCTGTCTGTGGAGAGGACGCAAACACATGGTCGACAAAGGAGTCTGTTGCCTCCGTCCGTGTCAAGGGGTCTGGGAATGCCGCACTTGAGGAGCCACGTGCTCGCTTCGAGGTTGGCATTTCTCAGGCGCGCGTTGGAGGAAGATCGGTTGCTTGCGGGGGTAGTGAGGGACATGTTCCCTAGCCTCACTATCACTCCCCCGCTCCTAAGGACTAGCAATAGGCCTTGGGGGCGACCGAAATTCCTGCTCGAATGTCTGGAGGCCTTGAAGGCCATTCCACGGTCCAGTGACCTTTCACAGCCTAGGAAAATCTTCTATCGGGGATTAGTGGAGGGCGCCGTGAAGGATAAACTGTGGAGTAAGCTCGGCATGTCGAGAGTGGAGTATCGCTCTCATTGGTCTTGGGCGCCAGGTGCGGACTGGCTCAGCAACTCTGAGTTTTCTCTGACCTGGCGATTGGCTCGGAATGGTTTGTCTCTCAATGACAAGCGTTTCGCAATGGGCCTGGCGGATTTGCCAGATTGTGAGCGTTGCAACCTTGGAATTAAGGAGACGTCTGCGCACGCCTTCTTCCATTGTTTGCGCGTTCGCCCGTTGTGGGCGCGTGTCGGCGAGTTGACTGCTCGTATCGCGCCGCGGGAACTCGTGCCCATTGATCGCGCATACGCTGTGGACAATGTGTCGCCCCCGTACTCTGGAGTGAAGCGGATGGTGTTTCTGTCGCTACTGGCCACGGCTAGAATGGTGATATGGACGACGCGACTGGAGGAAGTCTTGCGGGGCGGCCGTCTTTCGGATCAGGATCTAATCCGATATTTTGAGCATCAGCTCAAAATGAAGATTAGAACTGAACGGAAACGGCTGCACCCGACAGACTTTGGCGAAAGGTGGATATATGCAGCGAGCCTGGTTCGTGTGACCGAGGGGCTAGCCTTGATTTTCTCTTTTAGATCTGCTAGTCGCATCGGGGTGGATTCCTTTGGAACCCCTCCCGTGGTTAAGGTTAGTATTCTTTTGTGTATCTAGTTAATGTGAGTGAATGTGTTTGTCCCGGCCTGTTCCCGGCGCCTCTGCTTTTGTTATGATCCAGTTCGAGATCCCCTTTGTCCACAGTTATTTTATCCCGTTTTCATTCTCGGCTGGGTCAGCCTTATATATCCTCCAGTCCCATTTATTTTGTACCCTGCTTCTCCATTCCCCGTAGAAAGAGAGCTCCTTGATTTTGTCTTTCAAGGCAGAATACAGCGGCCTCTTTAGTTATGTGGGTGTGTTTGGGGCTTACTAACCCATGTATATATATCATTTTTGAAATTGTTTTTATTTCGGGGATTTTTGTTTCTTCACAACCCCTCCCCATCATGTCATTTCATGAATAAAGTTTTAAATATATTTTTGTAAGATATTGTAAATATTGTAAAAACACAAATTTTTATGTACATTTGGGGCGTTTTGTAGGTCCCTGGTATGTTTTTGCGGTATTTTGGTGTATGATAAGTATGAGTGTTGATGGACAAATTTTTATGGTGAATGAGAAAATTGTAATGTATGTATGGGTCGTGAATCGGATTAGCTAGGTACAGGATAGAGTAATTGAAGACCACCCCAAGTTTTGTTCCCCCTCCCTATTTTCGGACTTGTGCCATAATTTGTAATTTTTACGAATAAATATTCCCTCCCAGACTTTTTGTTTGTGTGGTGAATGGTAAAAAGAGCAAAATATAGTACTTGTTCCTACGTGATATTTACTAGTATTTTGTGTCTTGGACAAACTGATTTCCAGCCCGAGTTTATCGCTCGGGCCTGCGCAAAGTAGCGTTTAATTACGCGAAACACCGGAAATCAGTTGTCCGGTGTTCGGCCACTTTTGTGGCAATGGCCTCTAGTGGGCCGGATGAAGTCGGTCCTCCCACCATGGCGTCGGTGGGAGGAAAGGAGGGTGACTGGCAGTTACCGCCACGGGAGTCACCCTCCGTAGAAGTACTAGGATCAACAGAAGGACCCGGAACAGTACCAGCAGTAGTGCCAGCCTCCCCCAAACCTTCTACCTCCGGCTGGAAAGGAGGAAAGGTCCCAATGAGGGGGGAAGCTTATTACGAGGATTTGAGGAAGAAATACGCAAGTTACATCTCTGGCACGGAACTTTTGTCGGTGCCAGAAGAGTTGGCCAGTATCGAGGCCAGAATTATATCCCTCACAACGAAGGACCCCAAAACCCACAAGTATGTGGGGATTAATAGGGATACATTCGAAGAGGCCATTAAGACGCTAAAAATCAAAGCCAGGGCCGTGGAGAGGCGAAGCGGAGCCAGGTGGGACGTTCTGCTTGGTTCGGCCGAGGAGGCCAAGCAGCTGGCCGGTGTGGTCCTGGAGACCAAAACGCTCCAATTTCAGACGGAGTATATGGGGATGCGCAAGGCAAAAATTATATTGCACGGCGTCCCCTTAGACATTTCCCAGGACCACATCGGGGCCTTTTTTGCCCAGTATGGTAGGGTTGCCGAAGTCTCGGCGTTACGTTCAAAGGCGGGTTTCCTGACAGGGGACATGGCCCTGCAGGTAACCCTGAGTAAGAAAAAATAGCAGAGATCCCGAATGTCCTTACCTGCAGGAAGCGGGCAATTTTTGTGTTAGTGGAAGGCAGAAAGCCTTGCTGTTGGGTCTGTGGGGTGGCGGATCATGTCGCGAAGGTCTGCCCGACCAAGAATCCGGCCCCAAAGACCCAACCAACCAAGCAGCCGCAAGCGAAGGCGACACCAGCAGCATCAGCTCCACCAACAACACCAGCTCCATCTTCACCGGCAGCGGGCAAGGAGGGTGAGTGGCAGGTGGTTAGCAGGAAGAAGGATAAAACGCCTTCTCCGGCGAAGTTGCCGGTGAAGGTGCCGTCTCCTGTTAAGGCACCGGTGAAACAAAAGGAGCCCTCACCGGTGAAAGCAGTGACCAAACAAGGAAAGGAAAGAAACTCCTCACCCAGAAAGGACACGGTGGAAAAGATGGACGTGGAAAGAACGTCGTCTTTGAAACGAGGGAGAGAGGACGAAGAAGTAAAACAGGAGAACATAAAGAGCCGGAGGAGAAGTAGGAGTCCGGAGAGAGGAAGGAGAACGGAGAAATGCTCTTCATTGCCGGTCTCGCCGGTCCGACACTCCTATGCGGAGAAAGCAAGAAGTCTGCCCTCATCCCCGCGGAAAGCGGCCCAGCCCCCTACCTTTAAGTTGACCCCCCTGAAAAAAACCAGTGACTCAACCCCCTCTCCCTCCCCTTCTCCTGTACCCACTCCCGTTCGGTCCAAAAAGAAAAGAGGACTCCCTCAAGGACAAGCACTCATGAGGGTGGACGACAGCATAGCAACAGAGTGGTCTTCGCAGAGGAGAAAACTCTTGAAGCCGCTCTTGAAGCTAACTACTGTGGATGATCTCTCCACGGAGAATCCGCTGAACTTTCCCCAGGCCCCGGGCGTTATTACCCTGGTGCGGAGCACCGGGGGAAATCTCAGGGTCTGGGATCACATCTCAGAAGTGGTAAAAATGTACCCCAAAATAAACATTTATAAGGACAACACGCCGGAGCTAAAAAAAATGTCCAAAAATTGTGCGGGTCGGTTCCCAGTTTTGCTCCACCCCTCGGTATATAGGGTGGTAAAGCTAACTTACCCCACGGACGTCGGCGGTGTTGTCTCGGACGGACGGATTGCGTCCGACATAGGAACTGGTTCCCTGGGACAGTCCGTCGGGGTCCTGTCTGCCCGAGATTTTCGCCCCGTATGCGTCTAGTGCCTTTGTTGCATGTTCTTTGTTTTTTCGTTTCAGGTTTAAAAGATGTCTATTAAGATAGCCAGCTTGAATGCGAAGGGCCTGAGGGATCGGGGTAAGGCGGCTCGCCTGCTTCGTGACCTCTTGTCCTTCGGCGTGGATGTGGCCGCGATCCAAGAGACTCACTTTGTTTGCGAAGTCGACTCTTGTGTGCTGTCTAACGACTTTGTCGTCTATTCAGCATATGGGAGCCGGCAAGCCAGAGGTGTTTCTTTGCTGGTCAAGCGTACCCTGGACGCGAAGGTTGACCTTGTCCATGTCGGTGCCGAGGGCCGGCTGATCGTGGCCGATATTGCAGTGAAAAGCAAATTGTTCCGGTTGATTGTGGTTTACGCGCCCAATAAGCAAGGTGAGCGTGTCTCTTTCTTTCGGCTGTTGGAGCCCTTTATGGTGCATTCAACACGGCTAATCTTAGTTGGGGACTGGAATGCCATCCTAACCCCCAAATGGGATAGAGGGAGGGGCGCTAGCGGGAGGAATGATGATCGTAGCCTGGTTGATCTGATCGACGAATTTGGTCTCGTCGATAGATACCGGGTCGATCATCCGGATGGGAGTATGTGGACGTGGGCGCTTAATTGGCCTTCTACCCGGGTATCTGCGTACCTGGATAGGATGTTAGTGAGAGTGGCCGACATAGACTTCTTAGAATGTCCAACGTTCCACTGGCTAGGCTACACGGACCACAAACTTGTTTGTGCCCGTGTGGTGTTAGACTTTAGGCCTAGGTTGGCTGGTTATTGGAAGTTCAATCAGTCCTTACTGGACAGGCGGGACTTTCGTGACCAGCTGACAAAACTAGTTCAGCGGGCGTTAATTGGGCGAGTCATTGGGAATAAGTGGTGGGTTAACCTTAAGGACTCCATTAGGTCTTTCGCCACCAAATATAGCCAGCGGCTCAAACTAGATAAGGCTGCGGAGGCAAAGACACTTAGAGCTAATTTCGCCCGGGCGGAGGCTGGTGGGGATCCCCTAGAGATAGCCTTAGCCAGGAGGCCCTGAGGCGCACGACTAGCGAGCGCTATATGGGCCAGGTAATTAGAGCTAAGTTAAGCAAGATGTCTTCCGAAGCTGTGAACATGGGCGCAGAACTGCGCAAGGAAGAAATTCGTCGGGCCGGCGATCGGTACATTCGAGAGGTGCGCGACCCGGAGGGGCATCTCCTTCGGTCCACTGACGACATGTGCGAGGCGTTCCGGCAGCATTTCGAACACCGGTTTACCAAGGAGCCTGGTCTCCGTGACGAGGAGTTTCGCAGCTATTTGGCTGACTTTCCCCGGCTTTTGCCGGCTGAAGCGGCTAGCTGCGAAGGGGAGATTACGGAGGACGAAGTCTACGCGGCTTTGAAGAAGACCGGCAGTGGCAAGTCGCCAGGTTTGGATGGTTTGCCCTATGAATTGTACTTGAGGATGTCGCACCTTTTTGTCCCGCTCTTGACAGTCGTGTTCAACCACTGGTTTCGGCAGGGGTCCATCCCCGGTCGGATCACCAGGGGCGTGATCACGCTGTTGGGAAAAGGCAAGAAGGTTGGGCGGGGATTAGATGATTACAGGCCCATAACTCTGCTAAACGCAGAGTTAAAGATTTTGGCCAAGATCCTGACGAATCGCTTGCAGCTAGTTGCCGAGTCTCTGTTGGAACCGGATCAGACTTGTTCTGTGAAGGGACGAACAATTCAGAGCAACCTGCACTTGATCCGCACGATCGTAGAGGGTGTAGAAGACGACGAAGAGGCCGCGCTGATCAATTTGGATCAGTCCAAGGCATTTGATAGGATTGACCATGGTTACCTGGCTGCTGTCCTGCAGGCCGCCGGATTCAAACCCGACTTCAGCCGCTGGATTAGCCTTCTGTATCGCTCCCCCAAGGCTGTGGTACAGGTGAACGGGAAGCTGTCGAGCGCTTTCGCGCTGTCTAGGTCGGTCCGACAGGGTTGTCCACTGTCGCCTCTCCTTTACGTCCTGGCGTTGGAGCCTCTCCTTCGCCGGCTAAGGGACGAGACGTGCAGTCCGGTCCTGCGTGGAATTGCTGTCCCTGGTGGAGCTCGAGCCAGGGTTTCCGCGTACGCCGATGACGTAACGACCTTTGTGTCCTCCCGCAGGGACATAAGGGCGGTACAGAACGGTACGAACAGGTAACAGGGGCCAGAATTAACCGCGACAAGTCGTCCGGCTTGCGGTTAGGTGCCTGGAAGGGTGTTTCCCTCCCGGGGCCCTTCGACTGGACGGACGGGCCGGTCAAGCTCCTCGGAGTTTGGTTCGGTCCGGACTTACAGTTGGAGAAAAACTGGTCAGAAGTACAGGCAAAGGTCGGCGCGTCGGTCGAGATTTGGCGTCGACGGTGTCTCTCCGTGAAGGGTCTGGCGGAGGTGTGTAATACATACCTCTTTCCCAGAATCCTTTACCGGCTGTCTGTACTTCCCCTTTGTGACGATCATGAGAAGGCGCTCGAGCGTTTGCTATTCTCCTGTCTGTGGAGAGGACGCAAACACATGGTCGACAAAGGAGTCTGTTGCCTCCGTCCGTGTCAAGGGGGTCAGGGAATGCCGCACTTGAGGAGCCACGTGCTCGCTTCGAGGTTGGCATTTCTCAGGCGCGCGTTGGAGGAAGATCGGTTGCTTGCGGGGGTAGTGAGGGACATGTTCCCTAGCCTCACTATCACTCCCCCGCTCCTAAGGACTAGCAATAGGCCTTGGGGGCGACCGAAATTCCTGCTCGAATGTCTGACGGCCCTTCGGGCCATTCCATGGTCCAGTGACCTTTCACGGCCTAGGAGAATCTTCTATCGGGGATTAGTGGAGGGCGCCGTGAAGGATGAACTGTGGAGTAAGCTTGGCATGTCGAGAGAGGAGTATCGCTCTCATTGGTCTTGGGCGCCAGGTGCGGATTGGCTCAGCAACTCTGAGTTTTCTCTGACCTGGCGATTGGCTCGGAATGGTTTGTCTCTCAACGACAAGCGTTTCGCAATGGGCCTGGCGGATTTGCCAGATTGTGAACGTTGCGTCCTTGGAATTAAGGAGACGTCTGCGCACGCCTTCTTCCATTGTTCGCGCGTTCGCCCGTTGTGGGCGCGTGTCGGCGAGTTGACTGCTCGTATCGCGCCGCGGGAGCTTGTGCTCATTGATCGCGCATACGCTGTGGACAATGTGTCGCCCCCGTACTCTGGAGTGAAGCGGATGGTGTTTCTGTCGCTACTGGCCACGGCTAGAATGGTGATTTGGATGACGCGTCTGGAGGAAGTCTTGCGGGGAGGTCGTCTTTCGGATCAGGATCTAATCCGATATTTTGAGCACCAGCTCAAAATGAAGATTAGAACTGAACGGAAACGGCTGCACCCGACAGAGTTCAGCGAAAGGTGGGTATATGCGGCGAGCCTGGTTCGCGTGACCGGGGCTAGCCTTGATTTTCTCTTTTAGATCTGCTAGTTGCATCGGGGTGGATTCCTTTGGAACCCCGCCCGTGGTTAAGGTAGAAGTTCTTTTTGTGCCTAGTTAATGTGAGTGAATGTGTTTGTCCTGGCCTGTTCCCGGCTCCATTGCTTTTGTTATGATCCAGTTCGAGATTCCCATTGTCCAAGTATTATTTTGTCCCGTTTTCACTCTCGGCTGGGTCAGCCTTATACATTCTCCAGTCCAATTTATTTTTGCCCCCTGCTTCTCCATTCCCCTTAGAAAGAGAGCTGCTTGATTTTGTCTTTTAAGGCAGAATACAGTGGCCTCTTTAATTATGTGGGTGTGTTTGTGTCTTACTAACATTGTGTTTATATATTCATTTGAAATTGTTTTTGTTTTGGGGATTTTTTGTTTCATCATACCCCCTCCCCATCATGTCATTTCATGAATAAAAATTTTAAATTTATTTTTGTAAGATATTGTATATATTGTAAAAATCAGAAATTTTTATGTACATTTGGGGTGTTTTTTTAGGTCCCTGGTATGTTACTGCGGTATTTTGGTGTATGATAAGTATGAGTGTTGATGGACAAATTTTTATGGTGAATGAGAAAATTGTAACGTATGTATGGGTCGTGAATCTGATTAGCTAGGTATAAGATAGTTACGGAAGACCAACCCAAGTTTTTGTTCCCCCTCCCATTTGTTGGCCTTGTGCCAGAATTTTGTACTTTTGGCAAAATAAATAAGTACCAACCCATTCCCTCCCAGACTTTTTGTTTGTGTGGTGAATGGTAAAAGAGCAAAATATAGTACTTGTTCCTACGTGATATTTACTAGTATTTTGTGTCTTGGACAAACTGATTTCCAGCCCGAGTTCATAGCTCGGGCCTGCGTAAAGTAGCGTCTTTGACGCGAAACACCGGAAATTAGTTGTCCGGTGTTCGGCCACTTTGTGGCTATGGCCACGGATGGGCCGGAGGAGGTCGTTCCCTCCCACCATGGCGTCGGTGGGAGG
The DNA here is from genome assembly GCA_037127315.1 of Ascarosepion bandense. NCBI lineage: Eukaryota > Metazoa > Mollusca > Cephalopoda > Sepiida > Sepiidae > Ascarosepion > Ascarosepion bandense. The sequence continues at coordinate 23,063 of JBBBDQ010025595.1, forward strand.
GAGGAAAGGAGGGATTGGGCCTTACCGCCACGGAGCAATCCCACTTCAGTTCCAGCAGTGATTCTACCAGCACCAGTAGCAGTTCTACCAGCACCTGGTTCCCCGAAACCCTCGACCTCCGGATGGAAGGGAGGGAAAATCAACCTAAAAGGGGAAGATTATTATGATCAGAAGCGGGCGGAATATGCGGAATTTATCAAAGGAACGGAGCTGGTTTCGGTGCCACACCAGTTGGCCCACATAGAATCCAGGATTATTACTTTGATTACGAAGGACTTAAAATCCCAGAAAATGATCGGAATCACTAGGGAGACCTTCGAAGAGGCAGTTCAAGCGCTTAAGATGAATGCGAAGGCCGTAGCGAGGAGAAGCAATGCCACGTGGGACGTCCTGCTTGGCACAGCTGATGAGGCCAAGCGACTGGTAGGGGTGGTCTTAGAGACCAAAACCCTCCAGTTTCATACAGAATACATGGGAGCGAAGAGGATAAAGATCACCTTGCATGGCGTCCCCATGGACATTGCGGAGGACCACATCGGCGCCTTTTTTGCTGGTTTCGGAAAGGTGGCCGAAGTCTCCTCGCTACGGTCCAAGGCCGGTTTCCTCACGGGCGACATGACCCTGCAGGTGACTCTGAATAAGGAGAACATTCCAAAAATCCCTAACATCCTCACCTGCAGGGGTCGTTCTATTTTTGTTATTGTGGAAGGCAGAAAGCCTTGCTGTTGGGTCTGCGGGGCGGCGGATCATGTCGCAAAAATCTGTCCGACTAAGAATCCCCCCCCAAAGGCCCAACCAGCCAAGCAGCAGCAACCAGCAAAGGAGGTGGCAAAACCAACGACACCAGCACCAGCAGTCGTCAAAGAGGGCGAGTGGCAGGTAGTAGCTAAGAAGAAGGCAAAAACGCCTTCTCCGGCAAAAACGCCTTCTCCGGCAAAAACGCCTGCTCCGGCAAAAGTGCCGGTGAAGGTACCGCCTCCGGTCAAGGTGCCGACTAAACAAATAGAGGCCCCTGCCAAGACGTCACCTACCAAGAAAGGGAGGGAGCGGAGTTCCTCCCCCAAAAAGGAGGAAAAAATGGAGGTGGAAAGAGCAGCATCCCTGAAGCGTGGCAGAGAGGAGGAGGAGGAGCATCATGACAACCCAAAAAGCCGTCGGAGAAGCAGGAGCTCCGAAAGAAAGACGCGGGCAGATAAATGCTCGTCATTACCGGTTTCTCCGGTCAGGAACACATATGCGGAGAAGGCAAGGAGCCTTCCCTCTTCCCCGCGTAAAGCTTCCCAGTCCCCAACCTTTAAATTAACCCCCCCTGAAAAAACCCAGTGCGTCAACCCCCACTCCCTCCCCTTCTCCTATTCCCACTCCCACTCGGAGCAAAAAGAAAAAAGGCCTCCCTCAAGGGGATGCAATCATGAAGATCGACGAGAACATTTCGGCGGAGTGGTCTTCACAGAGGCGTAAACTCTTGAAGCCACTCCTTAAACTCACCTCTGTAAATGACCGTTCTACAGAGGACCCGAAAAACTTTCCCCAGGCCCCAGGAGTTATTACCCTCGTAAGGAATACCGGGGGTAACCTGAGGGTCTGGGACCATATTGAGGAAGCCAGGAGGCAGTACCCAAAAATTAGAATGGTACAAGAAAATACACCCGAGTTGAAAAAAATGAGCAAGAATTGTGCGGGGCGGTTCCCGGTTTTGCTCCACCCCAGTTTATATAGGGTGGTAAAACTAAACTACCCCACGGACGTCGGCGGGATTGTCCTAGACGGACGGATTACGTCCGATGTAGGAACAGGGTCCCTAGGACAGTCCGTCGGGGTCCCCTCTGCCCGAGATTTCTACCCCGTATGCGACTAGTGCCTTTGTTGCATGTTCTTTGTTTTTTCGTTTCAGGTCTAAAAGATGTCTATTAAGATAGCCAGTTTAAATGCGAGGGGCCTGAGGGATCGGGGTAAGGCGGCTCGCCTGCTTCGTGACCTCTTGTCCTTCGGCGTGGATGTGGCCGCGATCCAAGAAACTCACTTTGTTTGCGAAGTCGACTCGTGTGTGCTGTCTAACGACTTTGTCGTCTATTCAGCATATGGGAGCTGGCATGCCAGAGGTGTTTCTTTGCTGGTCAAGCGTACCCTGGACGCGAGGATTGACCTTGTCCATGTCGGTGCCGAGGGCCGGCTGATCGTGGCCGATATTGCAGTGAAAAGCAAGTCGTTCCGGCTGATTGTGGTTTATGCGCCTAATGATCAAGGTGAGCGAGTCTCTTTCTTTCGGCTGTTGGAGCCCTTTATGGTGGATTCAACACGGCTAATCTTAGTTGGGGACTGGAATGCCATCCTAACCCCCAAATGGGATAGAGGAAGGGGCGCTAGCGGGAGGAGTGGTGATCGTAGCCTGGTTGATCTGATCGACGAATTTGGTCTCGTCGATAGATACCGGGTCGATCATCCGGAAGGGAGCATGTGGACGTGGGCGCTTAATTGGCCTTCTACCCGGGTATCTGCGTACCTGGATAGGATGTTAGTGAGAGTGGCCGACATAGACTTCCTAGAATGTCCAACGTTCCACTGGTTAGGCTACACGGACCACAAACTTGTTTGTGCCCGTGTGGTGTTAGACTTTAGGCCTAGGTTGGCTGGTTATTGGAAGTTCAATCAGTCCTTACTGGACAGGCTGGACTTTCGTGACCAGCTGACAAGATTAGTTCAGCGGGCGTTAATTGGGCGAGTCATTGGGAGTAAGTGGTGGGTTAACCTTAAGGACACCATTAGGTCTTTCGCCACCAGGTATAGCCAACGGCTCAACCTAGATAAGGCTGCGGAGGCAAAGACACTTAGATCTAATTTCGCCCGGGCGGAGGCTGGTGGGGATCCCCTAGAGATAGCCTTAGCCAGGGAGGCCCTGGAGCGTTCGACTAGCGGGCGCTACATGGGCCAAGTAATTAGACATAAGTTAAGCAAGATGTCTTCCGAAGCTGTGAAAATGGGCGCAGAATTGCGCAAGGAAGAAATTCGCCGAGCCGGCGACCGGTACATTCGAGAGGTGCGCGACCCGGAGGGACATCTCCTTAGGTCCACCGACGGCATGTGCGAGGCGTTCCGGCAGCATTTCGAACACCGTTTTACCAAGGAGCCTGGTCTCCGTGACGAGGAAGTTTCGCAGCTATTTGGCTGACTTTCCCCGGCTTTTGCCGGCTGAAGCGGCTAGCTGCGAAGGGGAGATTACGGAGGACGAAATCTACGTGGCTTTGAAGAAGGTCGGCAGTGGCAAGTCGCCAGGTTTGGATGGTTTGCACTATGAATTGTACTTGAGGATGTCGCACCTTTTTGTCCCGCTCTTGGCTGTCGTGTTCAACCACTGGTTTCGGCAGGGGTCCATCCCCGGTCGGATTACCAGGGGCGTGATCACGCTGTTGAGAAAAGGCAAGAAGGTTGGGAGGGAACTAGATGATTACAGGCCCATAACTCTGCTAAACACAGAGTTAAAGATTTTGGCCAAGATCCTGACGAATCGCTTGCAGCTAGTTGCCGAGTCTCTGTTGGAACCGGATCAGACTTGTTCTGTGAAGGGGAGAACAATTCAGAGCAACCTGCACTTGATTCGCACGATCCTAGAGGGTGTAGAAGACGACGATGAGGCCGCGCTGATCAATTTGGATCAGTCCAAGGCATTTGATAGGATTGACCATGGCTACCTGGCTGCTGTCCTGCAGGCCGCCGGATTCAAACCCGACTTCAGCCGCTGGATTAGCCTTCTGTATCGCTCCCCCAAGGCTGTGGTACAGGTGAACGGGAAGCTGTCGGGCGCTTTCGCGCTGTCTAGGTCGGTCCGACAGGGTTGTCCACTGTCTTCTCTCCTTTATGTCCTGGCGTTGGAGCCCCTCCTTCGCAGGCTAAGGGACGAGACTGGCAGTCCGGTCCTACGTGGAATTGCTGTCCCTGGTGGAGCTCGAGCCAGGGTTTCCGCGTACGCCGATGACGTAACGACCTTTGTGTCCTCCCGCAGGGACATAGAGGCGGTACAACAGGCGCTTGAAGGGTACGAGAAGGTGACAGGGGCCAGAATTAACCGCGACAAGTCATCCGGCTTGCGGTTAGGTGCCTGGAAGGGTGTTTCCCTCCCGGGGCCCTTCAGCTGGACGGACGGGCCGGTCAAAATCCTCGGAATTTGGTTCGGTCCGGACTTACAGCTGGAGAAAAACTGGTCAGAAATACTGGCAAAGGTCGGCGCGTCGGTCAAGACTTGGCGTCGACGGAGTCTCTCCGTGAAGGGCTTGGCGGAGGTGTGTAACACATACCTCTTTCCCATGATCCTTTACCGGCTGTCAGTACTTCCCCTTTGTGACGATCATGAGAAGGCACTCGAGCGTTTGCTATTCTCCTGTCTGTGGAGAGGACGCAAACACATGGTCGACAAAGGAGTCTGTTGCCTCCGTCCGTGTCAAGGGGGTCTGGGGATGCCACACTTGAGGAGCCATGTGCTCGCTTCGAGGTTGGCATTCCTCAGGCGCGCGTTGGAGGAAGATCGGTTGCTTGCGGGGGTAGTGAGGGACATGTTCCCTTGCCTTACTATCACTCCCCCGACCCTATGGCTGACCGTCAGGCCTTGGGTGCGACCGAAATTCCTGCTCGAATGTCTGGAGGCCTTGAAGGCCATTCCACGGTCCAGTGACCTTTCACAGCCTAGGAAAATCTTCTATCGGGGATTAGTGGAGGGTGCCGTGAAGGATAAATTGTGGAGTAAGCTCGGCATGTCGAGAGTGGAGTACCGCTCTCATTGGTCTTGGGCGCCAGGTGCGGACTGGCTCAGCAACTCTGAGTTTTCTCTGACCTGGCGATTGGCTCGGAATGGTTTGTCTCTCAATGACAAGCGTTTCGCAATGGGCCTGGCGGATTTGCCAGATTGTGAGCGTTGCAACCTTGGAATTAAGGAGACGTCTGCGCACGCCTTCTTCCATTGTTTGCGCGTTCGCCCGTTGTGGGAGCGTGTCGGCGAGTTGACTGCTCGTATCGCGCCGCGGGAGCTCGTGCCCATTGATCGCGCATACGCTGTGGACAATGTGTCGCCCCCGTACTCTGGAGTGAAGCGGATGGTGTTTCTGTCGCTACTGGCCACGGCTAGAATGGTGATATGGACGACGCGACTGGAGGAAGTCTTGCGGGGCGGCCGTCTTTCGGATCAGGATCTAATCCGATATTTTGAGCATCAGCTCAAAATGAAGATTAGAACTGAACGGAAACGGCTGCACCCGACAGACTTTGGCGAAAGGTGGATATATGCAGCGAGCCTGGTTCGTGTGACCGGGGCTAGCCTTGATTTTCTCTTTTAGATCTGCTAGTCGCATCGGGGTGGATTCCTTTGGAACCCCTCCCGTGGTTAAGGTTAGTATTCTTTTGTGTATCTAGTTAATGGGAGTGAATGAGTTTGTCCCAGCCTGTTCCCGGCTCCACTGCTTTTGTTATGATCCAGTTCGAGATCCCCATTGTCCATTGTTATTTTATCCCGTTTTATCCTCGGCTGGGTCAGCCTTATATATTCTCCAGTCCAATTTATTTTGTACCCTGCTTCTCCATTCCCCTTAGAAAGAGAGCCTCTTGATTTTGTCGGTTAAGGCAGAATACAGCGGCCTCTTTAATTATGTGGGTGTGTTTGGGTCTTACTAACACCATGTATATGCTATTCATTTGAGATTGTTTTTGTTTTGGGGATTTTTGTTTCTTCATACCCCCTCCCCATCATGTCATTTCATGAATAAAGTTTTAAATATATTTTTGTAAGATATTGTAAATATTGTAAAAACACAAATTTTTATGTACATTTGGGGCGTTTTGTAGGTCCCTGGTATGTTTTTGCGGTATTTTGGTGTATGATAAGTATGAGTGTTGATGGACAAATTTTTATGGTGAATGAGAAAATTGTAATGTATGTATGGGTCGTGAATCGGATTAGCTAGGTACAGGATAGAGTAATTGAAGACCACCCCAAGTTTTGTTCCCCCTCCCTATTTTCGGCCTTGAGCCATAATTTGTAATTTTTGCAAATAAATATACCCTCCCAGACTTTTTGTTTGTGTGGTGAATGGTAAAAAGAGCAAAATATAGTACTTGTTCCTACGTGATATTTACTAGTATTTTGTGTCTTGGACAAACTGATTTCCAGCCCGAGTTCATAGCTCGGGCCTGCGTAAAGCAGCGTCTTTGACGCGAAACACCGGAAATTAGTTGTCCGGTGTTCGGCCACTTTGTGGCTATGGCCACAGATAGGCCGGAAGAGATCGTTCCTCCCACCACGGACTCGGTGGGAGGGAAGGAGGGGGATTGGGCTTTACCGCCTCGGAGCAATCCCCCTTCTGAAGTACCAGTAGCACCAGCATCCCCAAAACCCTCCGCAGCAGGGTGGAAGGAAGGAAAAATTACCGTCAAAGGGGAGGATTACTACGAGAAAATCCAAAGCAAATACGTGGACTACATTAAGGGCACCGAGCTGGTCTCGGTGCCAGAACAGTTGGCGGCAATTGAAGCAAGAACAATCACTTTAATTACTAAAGATCTGAAGACCCATAAGATGGTGGGCGTTCCGAGGGAGACCTTTGAAGAAGCGTTACAAGCTTTAAGAATCCAAGCTAGGGCCGTAGCGAGGAGGAGCAGTGCCGTGTGGGACGTCTTGCTTAGCTCGGCAGAGAGGCCAAGAAGATTGGTCAGGTGGTCATGGAAACTAAGACACTCCAAATCCAAACGGAATACATGGGAACTAGGAAACTAAAAATCACCTTACATGGC